>JADLZK010012660.1:0-91638 GCA_015847255.1 Hyparrhenia diplandra | reverse complement strand
ATTATAATTGTGCTCTTTGTGATTTGAACTGTGGAGAAACTTATTTTTCACCTTTTTGTTAGTGTCCTTTTAGCTGGGACTGCTGAGCTAACATACCAATAAACTGGAACCTCAACCTTAGTCCCCTAGACATGATTTTGCAAGGAAGGGCAGACTTCGATAGTTTCATTTTCAGAAAAATAGTCACACTGCTTGTTGGGTAAGTTGGAACACAAGAAGCAAAATTATCTTTGGCAATGGACAGAAAAACATTAATCTTTGGAAGAGATTGTTTAAGGAGGAATTTGGTTTGGTGTGCATCAAAGCCATGCCCTCTAGAAGTACCCTTTTGAGATACCTTGCTGCTTTTCTTTTTGGTCCTAGATGCCTTGTATCTTGTACATGCACATTCTTCCATTTAATTAAAAACAAAAAATAGGGCCTCCATCAAGAACTATTTTATGATGAAGAAGAAAAGTTTAATCGGGTGTCTAGTCATCTATGATAGATTTTATGTGATCAAATCTGTCAGATTTTTTATATATACATGTGACCTACTACCTCCGTTTCAAATTATAATTGCTTTGATTTTTTTCAACCCCAAGTTTGACCACTGCCTTATTCAAAATATTTATGCAAACATAGTCAAATTTAAGTCATTCTTAAGGAACTTTGGTTAATAAATCATGCCACAACAAATTTTTGTAATATTTTGAACAAATTTTTAAATAAGACGAGTGGTCAAATTTAGGTTTAAAAAAGTCAAACGAATTACAATTTGGAACGGATTTAGTACTTGACAGTTGTAGCATCTCATAAAGCACAATCAAACGTATAGAAATCTGACAAGTCTAGTTAAAAATATGTCAACAAATATAAATAACAAAAATAGAAATGTATTATAAACTTGGTAAAAAATTGTTTACCTTGAATTGAACGGATGGAGTAGAGTAATCCAATCCAGTTCTGAAAAGGGTCTAGAATTTGTTCGTCCTTGACTGTGGTTGGAATTGAGCTGTGCCTCAAAGCCCAAGAACGAAGTAGGTGCTCACCTCTGAAGCCCAGTAACGCTTCAATGCCCATGGACTCGCACATCGTAGCACAGCACTGTACTTTCCCCAGAAAACAAAAACACAGCATCAGGGTGTGTTTAGTTGGTGAAATATTTTGGGTTTGGCTAATGTAGCACTTTTCGTTTGTATTTGGTAATTATTGTCCCACTATGGACTAACTAGGTTTAAAAAGATTCGTCTCGCATTTTTCAGTTAAACCAAGAATTAGTTTTTTATTTGCCTACATTTAATGCACCATGCATGCGTCAAGAGATTCGATGTGACGGATACTATAGCACTTTTTGGGTTTGCTTTTCACCAACTAAACATGCCCGCGTCACTGTTGCACAACCCTTCTTTTTTTTTTTGGTCGGGACAGTCACAGACACTTCTGTAACACTGATGCTGCTGTGCTCACGCTGCTTTTTTCATACACTGTTCCGTACAAATGTACTTTTACGGGAGTCATCGAAAATGACCTCGTGTTCAATCGCGCGCACATATTCGCACGGCCGGAAGCATTTATCCTTGACATTTTATCGATTGCATCCTGTTGGTTGTTTTGAAGTGCATCCTGTAAATGAAGTTGTAGCGTTAGCATAGATATATTATACTATTCATACATGGGCCTATTGGAGAGGGCTCTCACCGGCTTTAGCTTTTGCTACAAGCGTCTTGTTCGGCCGGGTCGGTCTTTGGTTTGTTGTGAGAGAAAATCGCCGGCGGTACGCAGGGTTTGTTGTGAGAGAAAATATCAAGTTGGGGTGGCTGAACCGGCAAAGCCGAACAAGGCGAAGAACATGTTAATCAGAGCCAAAACTCTCTCTCTCTCTCTTTGTCTGTCAGTGAGACAGATCAAGTCAGTTCTGGAGAAGCTTAATTTTTTGTTTTGCTCCAGCGGCACCGTCTGTTTTAGTGAGAGATGAGATGAGTAGCGAGGAAAACAAATCCCAGCAACAGTGCGCATGCCACTCTCTTAAAGGGCCCGTATAATGTCTGAGCTGAGCAGAAACATAAAAAAGGTGCCGCCAGCTCAAGTAAGTAAAGATCGAGCTTTACAGTGCAGATATATCATGCATCCAAACTATTCTTTCGCAAGCGATCAGCTTCGTCGATGTATTGTAAATTGTAATGATCCTGACAGAACACCCCACCCGTGCGCACATGTTGTGCTAAGATGCTCAGACATAAACTTTCGTCTCCTCTATCGCCGACGAGAAATTTGCCCTCCTGAGAAAACGGCCGAAAGCAGATGGTATGTCATGGTAGTATAGCCGAGCGGGGAGCCACGCCGGCCACCTCCAGCTCGAATGCTCGATCGGATGTCTCCAGAGCCGAGACAAACCCGTGGCCCGTGGCGTTGCGGTACAGGTCCAGCGCCGCCGACTGCCGATCAATCACTCAACCGGCCAATCCCATCCATCCCACACGCACCGGACGCACGCACACGTGGGTAGCCACCGCCGGTGACTCAGCGGCGCCGAAGAGGGCCTCGCTCTCGCTGACACCTGTACCGCACGCGCCCATTACTTCCTCAGCCTCGGTGGTCAGCACAGGCGACGCGAGGCCCAGAGCCCATACTCTCTCCTTCCTTTTGAATAATAGTAGAACATCGGGCGCCCTTCGGGCGCCCTAGCATTGGATTATCTTCTATAGCAAAGAATTGCTTCATTCATCAACACGAAAAAGCATAATTACTAATTTTGGAAAAAAAACATAAATTGGTTCATATGATTGAGTTGAAACGTAAGACAGTACAAATGTCAAAGATTGAGTAAAATTTAAGAGATCACAAAGGTACTTTAGAGGGTGATAAAACAACAATTGAGACACAGCTTTTATAACAAAAAAAAGATCAAAGATAAAACCTATTATCCATTATAGATATAAGAGACTAATGGTACATCTAAATCGATAATCCTGTAGCCTCCTGTAGTGTCATCGTGGACAAGAAAATCAAGAGCATCATCACCAGAACAAAAGTAGTCAAATTACTGTCACCAATAAATGACCTGCAATTTGCCAGACCTAGTACGTCAGAGAATGGTAAGAAAATTTACATAGAAAACAGATGCAAGCCAAAAAGGGTTAAAAAAGAGATGTATGGATTACAATAATCTGCAAAGAGCCATTGAGGCAGTAGCCATTTACCAAGGAAATGTTTAACGATATTTCTTAATGCACAATGTAATATTCAATAAATACTTGTCCCTAAGACATACTATTTGCCCTCCTTTTTATCATCATATCAATTTTCAATTTGTCTTTCTTCCAAAAAAAATAAGCCACATGTGAAAAGGAAAGACAAAAATCAGACTGCCTGTGCCTGGCAGCAGTCCACACATGTACAAGAACACGATGGTTGAATCTCAAGGCTCATAATCAGAGTGTCTATCAGATTAGGAAAAATATGGTGATTGTGGGTGTTGTTTCATTCAATATACCTCAATTTCCAAGAAACCAAGTTATTTGCATCTATATCTCTATGACTGGGTGTAGGGTGTTAATGCTATATCATGCAAGTGTCCAGCAAAAGATATTAATTACATATTCGCAATGAACGTTAGCATCTCTTACATGAAACAATGGGGATCATATAAAACCGTGTTCTATCTATTAGATTAATACTGATTTAAGCCATTATTATGGTATGGTATTCAAGTAACCATTGTCAAGAGTACAATATCTAATGATTTCATGCTCATGACAACATACATCAATAAAAGATGCAGCTTCGATCTTAACTTCTGGATGATAATTGTGTGTGCTTTGTGAGAAATATGACACTGGAATTTTTGGAGGAAATACAAGCCGGAGAAAGAACCAGCCTAGCTTTTTGGAACCACGCTCTCCAACAACAATATTGCCTTCCTCTGCATATTCTTTTTAGTTCGTCCACATTTCTTTTTAGTCTAGCAATCTCACTTGCCCCAAACAGCATCCACGATCTGAAACATATGATCAGGGCAATGTAATGAGGGCCAAACATACTTACATTTGGTGCACTGTTACGAACATAAGGCCAATAAAGAGTACAGAACTAACAAGTGCATCTGGATTCTGCACATAAATATATCTATATATATATAGGAGCTATCTTCAAGGATCCAATTGGCAATGTTCAGTTTAATAGCAATTCTAGGGGAGTATAGTTGCATCATCACCGAACCAGCAACGCACCCCCTGGAATCTAGAAACATAGAAAAGAAATACTGCGTCCAATTCCAACCAACACAAACTCATGGGTGACGGAGATGGGCTGGAGGTTCATGGCATCCTGCGGTTCGACCACCCCACTCCACAACCATTGCCGTCGAGGCATCGACACCAGATCGGGGAGTCTGACAGAGAGAAGTGGAGACAGATAAATAAAAGGATTCGTGGCTCACCCGTAGCCAAGACGACGATCTCCATCACCAGATCCAATGCCGAGGCCTGCCTGCCGCCCAAGCGCCACCGTGGATTCAAGCCGTTTTGGAGCGGCACCACAGTAGATCCCGTTGCCCTCGCCCGAGAAGAGGAGACCGCCTCAGGTGCATCATACGGAGGAGGATTTGGCCCCCGTGGATGCGCCAGTGAAGAGTTGGAGGAGTGATAGTGGCGAGCCGGGAGGCGCACGAGGCCATTGCCGTAGCGGCGGCCCGGAGAAGAAAGAGAAAGGAGAAAGAGGAATAGGGAGGACTCGGGCTGGGTGGAGGGTCTCGCCGCAAAATCTCCTCGGGGAGCTTCTTGCAAAATGGTGACTTCTTGACGTGTCGCCGTGGGGAGAAGCCACGGAGCTCAAAAGTCTGTGGTGCGAGGAAACGGGAGGAGATTTTAATAACCCTGATATATAAACAGAGGAAAACCTGTAATTCTCAAAAATAAAAAAAAACAGAGCAAAACCGTTTCGGTAGGCTATCAATAAATGGCATCTCTGTTTAACCACAACCAATAGAAAAAGTTTTCTTATATGAAATGAGATGCATTAGCTTCGGGTTTGGCTTTATCATACCGGTTTAATGACTGCATGAAGAAAATGGACATGTCGGCTATTAGAGTCAACAGTAATGTAGTTATTTCTACGGCTTATGTATACATTGATGTGAGGCCTTGTTTGTCGAAAAATTTTTTAAAAAAACACATTTGGAACTCCCAGAAGAAGACACCAGTAGCACATTTTATTTGTTTGTGATAAATATTATCCTACCATGGGGTAACTTTAAAAAGAATCGTCTCAGTAATGTATATCTAAACTGTGTAATTAGTTATTTATTTTTACCTACATTTCATACTACAAACGTATGTATTTTTGTGTATTTAGTGTGATGTGATGGAGAGAGCGTGGAAAAACTTAAAAGTTGGGTTAGAAATTTTAGCCATCTAAATAAGGCCTGAATATAAAAGGCAATTCAGCTGGTTAAGTTACAGTGACGTTTTTAGGCAGCCATGGACCCAAGCTATGGCTATGGAAGCTCCGAAAAAGGTGATCCATGCTATCGTGCCATTGAAAGCAACGTGCCGTGATGCCTACTAGTTCTACTGTGTGCTGGCAGCCTGGAACAATATACACAGGGGGCACTTCAACTCCGGGAGCGGCTTGCTGACGTCTGCTTAGCTCATAGAGGTAGCAATTAGCCATGCAAGTGAGGTAAAATAGTGTTTTAAGTTTTTTGTTTTATATTATTTGTTAGAGCCTCATCTATAAATAAATCTACTTTAAACCTGAGGATCCCAGCTACAGTGCCCTGCTTTCACATAGATACTGTACAACTACAGTAACTAAACCCCCACCGTCCGATCTCTGATCCGACTCTCCACGACCGTCCGATCCAGCACCACCGCGCTGCGCTGCTCCCTTATTTCTCCTGCCCCGTCCCTACGCGAACTCTCCAGAAGCGTCGTCACACGCCGCCGCAACGCCGGAGTTACTGCACCCGCCACCGCCAGCGTACCCACATGCCCAGCCTCGGCACTCCTCCTCTCCGTGGCCCCCAGGGCCTGCACCACCCGAAGTGACTTGATCACAGGAGTCGAGTCGAGTCGAACCCTCGCCCGCGCGCCATATCATTAGCGCACAGCACAGTACAGTCGTGTGTATGTGTTGTATTTATCCGTCCATGCATCTGCGGCTCCCGTCTGCGTTTCTCTCCTGAATGCTACGTATTTTCTTTGCAGTTCCCTTTTTTTTTACCTCTGCTACGAAGGTCACTAACTCACTATATGTATTTGTGACGTGGTATAGCCTGACAGAACCATACTGCTCATCAAGCAACTAAAACATTCTGAATGACTTCTTACTGCAATACAATATCGTTCCGGTCCACCTACACCTGCTTAGCGTACACCCATCCAAAGATCAGTAACCAAATCAATTTGCTATCATCAATGCCATGGTGTCGTGTTTGCGCTCTTCCTACTTGGTCCCTTACCCCTGTTCTCCCATTTGATTTACAGGTCAGAAACTCTGTTTATTAAATTGTGCCTATCCATATAAACTTGGCGATCTATGATGCTACCCGATTTACAGCGGAGACCCACAACAATTTGGGCTACACGTGCAAGCCTATGATTGCAATCTATTCTACTTGGTGCCCCAATTCTGAACTTTTCTACAGTGAGTTCCTATACCTTCAGTTTAGTTTGTCCGGCTTACTTTTTTTTTTTTTTTTTTAAAAAAAAAAAGGCCAACATGTTCTTCCCTACATTTGTACATTACTATTGTAATCCGATGTACGCTTTCCATTCTCTTTTTTTTGTAGGAACATTCCACAACGATGTATTTGCACGTTTTGTACTGTCAGATTGGTACTGTTAGATGAATGGTATGACAAAGAAAAACCAGCTGCAGCATACTACTAGCCTCATTATTTCTTTGCATAACGCATACCTCGCTGATAGGTCCTATTGTACATATATATTTAATTAATTGCCACAATTTTTCGTGCCACATTTTTAGCATTTACATAATGCTTTCTGTATTAGATTCATCAGTTCATGTTCTCGCTCCCGCGAATGTCTAGCATCCGTAATAAAATATCAACCATCTAAAGCCTGCCCTGTGCGAAGCTTTCGCACAGGGTTCCCGGCTAGTTCTCTTTGGTTTTGGTAGGATTGGATCGATCCCAATGTAACGCCCCGGCTAGAAACACCACCGGGGCTACCCCCCTCAACACATTCACTAAGACTAAAAACAAACCCATTACAGCCGCTATGTAAAAGATTACGCTGTTTGTAAACAAAAAGTGAGTACTTGTGATGATGGTGCTACTCCCAGCCCCATGCAAGTCGTGACGGTTTAGCACCTAAAACCAAATAAACACAAGGGTGAGTGAAAACACTCGCCAGTACAATTAGAACCAAAAGAATTGTTATCTCATGGGAAACCAGAACAAATTACTAGAATAGCAAATAAACAGTAGTTTCCGTCTGAAACGGACGAACTTGAATACTCCCAAGCATTTACCGGTAAAGCCGAGCAAGTGAGGCCAAAGACTTACCACAGGCACTTGAATATAAGAACCAAATTGCACCTCCGGATAAACCGCACCGGAATTGAATGTAGATGAAAACTTGAAACTTGAATCTCATGAACAAGAAACTTGAACTTGAACCGAAATATAATACTTGAACATTGGGAAGCAAGAAAACTCGAATAATAGGCGTGAAGCCGAAACAAAAAAATTCGTCATGCACTTGCCTCAACAATACCACGTAGTGCATCGAGTAGAAGATCGGGTTATGCACTCCAATTCATCGCCACCTAGATTGGAACAGCAGGAAGCAGATCACGAATTTCCCAGGCTGACCCCATTAATTGCCTCTTCCCTTGCCGTACGTGAGATGAACCACCATTGGAGGGGTGCTGGAGCTCATGGGATTGAGGCTAGACATGGGGAAGATGGTTGGAGACTTCAGGGATGTGCTCACAATGACTTAGGGACACTCCAACTACAGCAGCTCGGCTTGAAATCACTGGGGGTTGTAGATCGACCTTCGGGCTCCTCCATGGCTTGAGGTTGAAGAAGATGAAGCATGGAGCCTTCTCCTCCAACTCCGGCAAGGTGAGGGCATGGGGAGCAGTAGCTCGTCGTCGCCCTCCATCAGCAAGGGCTGGGCGACATTCTCCTCCTCTCCTCTCCTCTCCTCTCCTCTCCTTCCTCTCTCTCTTCCTTTCTCCTCTCCCCTCCTCTGTTCCTGAACGTGAATGGAAAATGGGGAAGGGATAGGGGCTGTTGGTGGTGATGTGGAGAGGTTGGGCTGACAGGTGGGTTGTGGAGGCTTCTGGTGAGTGCGTGAGTTGTATTTTGATTTCCTTTTCTTTCTTTCTTTTTAACTAAAACATAGATATAAATATATAATTACAAACATGCCATTATTTCTTTGTCATTAATCTACCTATACACACATATGCATATATCTTATTCATAAATTTTATTTTTACTAAACTCCCAAACATTTTAAATTCAAAATTGAATTTCAACTCAACACATATATAACATGTACATGTTAAGGTTGAAACTTCGAAATGCATTTATGCCACGATACTCGATAATTACACATGATGATGATCATATTTAAAATTTCAATTATTTTTTAACATCTAGGATGTTACAGTCCTTCCCCTTAAAGAAGTATCGCCTGTACTACATATCGTTGAAGGGCAAAAAAAAAAAAAAAAAACCCAACGTGGAGACTCGTATTACAAGTATCCGAGCTATCATCTTCTTGCTTAGTATTATTGTGTATATAATATATTATTATAAAAATAATAGGTTTGACCACGCACTCACTACTACTGAGAATTGAACTTGCATTGTGTTTAGAAATCATTTTTCGTGGCGGGCATTTTAAAAACCGCCACGAAAATAGGTGGCTGGCGACCCCGGCCCTGGGCAAAACCGCCACGGTTAATCGATTAACCGTGGCGGTCTTTTGTAAAATAACCGCCACGGTTAATCCCCATTAACCGTGGCGGTTTTATTCCAATGCCCGCCACGGTTAATCCCCATTAACCGTGGCGGTTTTATTACAATGCCCGCCACGGAAAAAGGCCGGGCTATAAATACATCCCCAACCTTCTTCTTTCCCACGGATTTCGCCATTTTTAGGGTTTTGAGCTTCAAAACTCTAAAAACACCATTTCGGGGCGGGGGGGGTTTTTGCCCTTGGTTTGATTGAAGTTTGGCACCGCTAGGGGTATTTCTCCTCTTTCTCCCCTCTTTTCTCTCCCTCTCTCTCTCTCTCTCCCTATGCATGGTCCTCCCTCTCTTTGAGATCTAATTGAATGTGGTTTGTGCTCTCTCTCTTCCCCCCCTCTCTCTCTCCCCACCCCTCCCCTTATCTCTCTCCCCCCCTCTCTCTCTCTCTCTCTCCCCCCCCCCTCTCTCCCCCCTCTCTCCCCTTTCTTTTTGAGATCTAGTTTTGATCTCTCCCTCTCAAGCTAGCTCCTCTCCCCTCTCTCCCTCTCCTTCTCTCTCTCCCCCTCCCCTCTCTCTCCCTCTCGCCCTCTCTCTCTCTCCCTCTCTCTCCCTCTTTCTCCTCCCCTCTCTCTCCCTCTCATTTGAGTGTACGTGCTCTCTCTTTCCCTCTCGCTACGTATTCCCTCTCTCTCTCTCGTATTCCTCTTTTGCACTTTAGTTAACTCTCTCTAATCATCGATACTTCAATCTCTAATCATCGATCGCTCTCTTTGCTTTGGTTTAATTAATTTGAGCAGGCCGTCATGGCGCCAAATAGGGATTGGATGTACAGGGCCGACGATGAGTTTGGATTTCGTTGATGATGTGCGAAAAGAAGTTTATGCCCGTCGCGCGAAGCATCGAATCGGGCCGTGGTTCGAAGTAATGGTGTGCCCGTGCTATCGGTGCAAGCATATGTTCTTACACAAGGATGACGACGTCGTGGAGCACTTGCCGCGGTATGGTTTCATCGGGGGCCGAGGTACACCGTGTGGAAGTATCATGGTGAAAAGAACCGAGTGTCACGGCCGGGTTCATCTGAGGACCCCGTCGACCGCAACGACGGAAACAACGGTGGTGGACGGCGGGCGTGAACAAGTTGATAATCGTGATTACATCACCGTAGATGAACCGCTTGAAGGCATGCCAGAAGAAGCAGGTGGCCACTGCCGTGGTGTCTGCACCACGGAGACAATCCTTGTACAATAACGAGCCGATCCCACCCGACTATGCCTTCGTTTATCTGCAATCCATAGAACCAGGCCTTGGTGATGAGGAGATCGATATTCCAGGTGAACAAGGAGAAACAATACTCAAGGACCTTCGGGTGGAGAGGGAGTACCTATGGAACAAGGAAGACATTGCCCTATAGAAACCGACGACACCACCTCCGACGGTAGCGTCCCGGCAGCCCTCCTCCTTCTCCCCTGGGTGGTGGTGGCGATGACGATGATGATAACAACGACGATGGTGGCCGAGGTGGCGGGAAGTCCTCGTCCGAACCCACCTCCGGGAAGAACCGGGAAGGAGGAGACGGCGGCAAGACACCCCGTTACGGCGGCGACGCGAGAGGACACCTTCTCCTAAGCGTGACAAGGGGGCTCGCCGCCCCTCCCACGCCGTTCAAGCGCCCAATGGTCGAGGAGGTTTCAAAAAATGTGACAGGTATAGAAATAAAAATCCATGGCTAACTTGTACTATGCATTAATTGGTGGCTAATGTAGTTCAATTCCACATGCATAGGATTGTCAACACCGCCTCGAAAGATCGGAAGGGACGATGAGGTCGAATGCTCCCCCAAGCGCCCGAAGAAGAAGAAGCTATCAAAAGAAGATGAGGAAGTTCTTGCCCCGACCAACAAATACTTAGATGATGAGGCCGAAGGAGCTAGCGGAGAAGGAAAAGGACCTCCGATTGGCTAAGCGTAACCCGGGGCCGTGAAGACCGGGCAAAGTACTAGGTACGTATATGCGTGATAATCTCAACCAAACTTAGCGGACATATTACGTATGCGTGCGTAGCTAGAAGATGCTAACGTACATCTCCTTTTGTATAGGAATTATATACCCCATCGGCGGGGACAATGGGTCGGCCCGGACCGCCTGCAGACCGTTTGAGCTTGGCAAGTTCATGGTGCCCAAGGGCCAGCTAATCGAGGAAGAGGAGTGGGACACTCGCGTGTTCCACCGATTATATCGGCATGCGCTTGATCGGGGTGACGGAGTTCCATTTTAGGGTTCCTAAAGAGCTCTTTAACTTGGAGGAGGACATTTCACTGCCAATAGGCTTCGACGAAATGTGGCGGTTGCTACGGCGCCAGGACCTCGACCAATCCATTGTCACCCTCTATGCTTTGCGTGAGTTTGTTTACCGATCATTGCTTGGGCTCGTACACCACTAATTCTAGCTCTCTCCGATCCTATAATGACGTGACCACATGTGCTTGCAGGATGCAAGCATTGATAGCCCGAACGAAGAATGAGCCAATTGTGTTTCTATGTCCAAATGTATATAGACGTGGCGTAAATTTCGGATACCGGATGGAGAGCCGGAGGAACCAAGACCTCAAGAAGTTGGGGCAAGGCCGAACAATATAAACACTATGAAAGATTGGCCAATGCAAAAGTTAGAGATGGCGGACTACATCCGTAAGTGCATGAAGAAGATCAAAATGGAGGCCGGTTGTCTCATTGCGCCCAACATATCAAGTAAGTGAAAAGCAATACTTTTTATTTTTTGAACGCTTGGAATCTATTTCTAATCAAATAAAATGGTGTAGCATGGCCGGTATAGAAACAACGGCATACATTGGCCCTTTGGATTACTTGGCTAATCTTCCCTCGGGATGGAGCGGCCCTTAGGCTGGACTCGTTGTATGATACACCAAAAGGCCTCTATAAACATTTTGAAGAGGCCCCGCACCGTAAGTCACGACACTTGTATACTATTTCATACCAAAAACTTACGTAAGTCATGACACCGTGAGATTTCGTGCAGGGCTTACAAGGATTACTTGAAAGACCCCGAGTCATTCGATCGGAGGCGAGCATTCGCAAAGAAAAATATAAGGACCAAATGAAGATCGGGCGAGATTACGAGGTATATGCAAAGATTACTCTCGTTTGCTCGTCCATATTGAATGGTCTCATAATATTCTAACTATTTTCTCGGTACATATATAGTGTATGCGGTCGCGGTAAGCGACCTTTTGGCGGAACCTTGTGTGGTTTCTATACCATGCGTTCATATCCCGCAGCTGGCGTGTACCGCACTACGTGGGCGCGAGTGACGAAGAAAACCACGCCACAATTTTGGGCCGAAAGGCTTGGACAACATCACGTTCAAGAAACCGGGTTGGCGCCATCCGTAGGGGCGTCATTGAGGACGTTGTGCTACCTACCGGCAATTTCTTCGACCCTAACAAATGACCTTACCGTAAACGAGGACTTATGGGAACTACGGGATGGAGAAATAGGCTAGACATGAAGGACTATACGTGGGATGGCCCGGAGTTGTAACCTAGCTAAACGTGATTGAGCAATCGATCGTTCGATCGAGTTTTGTAAATTCGATGTGTGGTGGTCACTTTTAAACTCTACGTGCTTTAATTGAATGTCCATGTTAGTTGAATGTTAAATTGTGATGCATGTTTAAGATTTATGTGAATATTCTCTTATTTTATTATTTAATATGTGGTTTAAATCATAATTTATAATTTTATAATATTTTTAAATTATTTTTTTTATTAATCCTGAATTAATTAACCGTGGGCGGGCTTTTTAACAAAAACCGCCATGGTTATTACATTAACCATGGCGGGCGCGTAACGATGCCGCCATGGTTAATCTATTAACCGTGGGCGGTTTTTGTTAAACGCCCGTCACGGTTAATAGATTTTCCATGGCGGGCATGGAGTCCGCCACGGTTAATCGTTGACTCGGCTCCGCCACGGAAGTTCAATTCTGTAGTAGTGACTTACAAGGATCTAACCGCTAAATCTCTGAATGTTCTCGAAAACCTTGCTGGATTAAACAACGAGCCATACCACCAGAAGCTTACCTACAAGGAAATTAAAAAAGAGCAAATAGATTTATATTTCTGGCCGGGCAAATGACAAAGAGAGTGACATGTCGACTACTACCTCTGCGTTGCTGCTGCAATCGAAAGGACAACATTTCGAATAAAGTAAAGGAATTCATCATGACGCATCTCAGGTAGAGAATTGCAAATGCATAATAATCCAAAAGCATTTGTAGGTCTTCCAAAAATGTCACCATCATCTGGATTAATTTCGTAGACTATATATATAGAGAGAGAGTTCTGGGCCCTCCAGGTTGTCCATTTTCTGCGTGATCCTTTTTTGTTGCCACGCCGCAGGATGTGCAACAGTGCAAGGATGGGCCATTCTTTTGGAGCAACCTGGTCCGTAGCCGTCCGTTTGTACCCGCGAATTGGCTTGTAGTCGATGGTAGGACGGTCCAGGGACGCTACCCACCGCGGGGTTCAAATCCCAGTGCTCCGCACCTTTTCCCGATTTTCCTAGGATTTTCCGGCGTTATGCATTAAGTGGTAGCGGCGTTCCGTCGGCGACGACGAGGCGCCCATGGTGACTTCGGGAATCTCTGGACTGCCGGGTGCTTCGGTCCTTCCTTCTGAGGTGCTCATAGGGGTAGGGTTTGCGTACGTGTGTTCTTAGGGAGAGTGTGCGTGCGTGTTGTGAGCGTCTGCGTTGTCTTTGTGTAATTCTCAAAAAAAAAAAAAAAAAAAAAACTATTGTACCCATCGCTTGTGCTTTCTATCTATTCTTATGAAAAGCCAAGTGCCAGCAGAAGAGAATCAAATGATTTCATATGCTTCTTTTTATTAAAAAACAAATATCCTCGAAGGTAACCTTGTGTCTTGGTCCTGTTAGGTCATCGGGGTGGATTGCGAATCAATCCTACTACAAGGCATACTCAGGAAATTGTGTAGACTAAATTAAGGGTGGACTACAGTAGCATTCAATAGCATTTCAAGAAATTGTAGCACTTGAACTTTATCCAAAACAAAAAATGACAATATTCTTGGTTTACATAAATCAAAGGGGAGCTATGATACATAGAAAATTCATAAAAAAATGTATAGAAATTTTGTAGGAACCACTAACACAATTTCACAGAAAAATGTGATTGAATAAAAAAACTCATATACCAAACAACGTTGTGCTATATTCCTATTTTTTAAGATAAAAGCACTATATTCCTTCGATGTGCTTCCGTTTAGGATCTTTGTTCATCATTGACCCATTCTCTTTTCTTTTGTTCCGATCCTCTCTTCCTGAAGAGAAGCGTGGTGCTGTTTTTGCTGTGTTTCCTCTAACTCTTGTTGTTTCCTTAATTTTGGGCTTGGGATGGCAGAAAACAAGTCCACGAAAACCAAGTCCATATGTTAATGCGATCAATGCCCGAAGCGTCTTCCATGAAATCTTGATACTAATATTTACAAAATCTACTGAATTTGAGATCCAAGGCTATGTTGAAGCTCCCTAAATCGACCGTAAAAAACGAGAAGATAAGATCATACTAGATGATCTTCATACACTTCCTTCCTTTCTGTCTCCTTTTTAAAATGAAAAGCCTTAAGACCATTTCAGGTGCGATTTATTAGGACTTGTTTGGTACGCAGGTCTCCGGAATATTTGGTAAAGCAATTTTTTTTTTTGTGTATTTTTAAATAAATTGATGAAAGATGTCTGTCTATTTGACTTATGATGTCAACTGGGTAATCTGGTTACCTTTTAGCCCATCCTTTCTAGCTTCCATGGGTACAAATGTAAAGGAGGATTAGGACTTATGATGATAAACCAATTAATATTGTTTTGTTGTAAAAAAAAAAATGCTATGGCTGAAAATTCAAACAAATAGGACAATTATTTGATGTCGACCGGTAATATGAATTTTTTTTTTTTTATCATTTTTTCTATCAACAAGAAAGGATAAAAAAACTCTCGAAAGTCGTTTAAGACCTCTAGACAATTATTTATCGCAAGCACATAATGCTTAGGGGTCCCACACGAGGTTAAGCTTCGATCAAGGGAGTCTCCAATAATTCTCCCCTGCCTGTGCCCACCTGTCAATAGACATTCTCCACGCTGATTCAGACGCCGAGTTCAGCTCAACACACCTCCTGACATTCGTGCCCCACACACAACGGCCCCACATTCAGCCTCACTATGGGTTGCAGTCTAGGTGCCGTTGGAGAGAAGAAAAAACCAACGCTTGCCTCTCGCTCTCGCTCTCCTCTCTACACCAACCCAGCACTCTCATCTCACCCCCTCCCTCCACCACCTCGGCAGACTGCAGCCGGCAGCTCAGCTCTGCCCTGCCCTGCCCCCCTCGCTCTCCAATCCAATCCCAACGCGCGGCTTTGCCAAACTTCACCGCAGCAATTAGTTACTCCCGTCTGGCCACCTCACCACCCGCCGCCGCTGTTTAATAAGGTCCCGCGCCCGATCGGGGATCACGAATCTTGGCCGCCGCCGCCGCCGGAGTGGGGGTAAGCGAGAGCCCTCCCTCCTGCTTGGGTTTGTTCTTTGTATAGGCTGGTTCTTTTCGAGCCCGATTTGTTCTTCTTTGTAATAACCTTGTTCTTTTCGAGACCATCTTGTTGTTCTTTGGTTATTCGTCTCCTTTGCTGGAGGACTGCAGGATTTGGTATGATGAGTGATGAACTGACGCTGTTGTCGCGTGCGTTTGTGGTGTCTGTGCAGGCGTAGATTTCGCCGGCCATGGGGGGCGCCGTGTTGGTCGCCATCGCGGCCTCTATCGGCAACTTGCTGCAGGGCTGGGACAATGCGACAATTGCTGGTAATTCACGATAAGAAAAGTTTAGATTTCTTTATACAGTTGCTCCTTAGATACCTTTCTGTGCTTGCCGCTAGGGTCCATGTTAGGTACAGTTGCAATTATTGGGATTCCTGTCGAGATCATGCTGCGTTTGGTCGAATTGCTTGCGTCATAGTAGAAAAATATATTCTTGCTATTATTACTCTTCGATCGCAAATTTACTGGGCAGCGGTGATTTCCTCAAGCGATTCGAATCCATCGCGAACGTGATTAAATAATTGGTGGATCCATCACGCACGACGATCTCTCCATCAGAAACTTGCTGCCGTATATCATGTCAAGATGTGTCAAAATTTTTAAGTTTCAAAAAAAAAAAAAAAAAAAAAAAAGATGTGTCAAAATTTTGAACTGACACAGATAGCTTGACTGTGTTCTGACCCTATTGACCTGATGTCTGATCTCTCCAGGAGCGGTCTTGTACATAAAGAAGGAATTCAACTTGGAGAGCCAGCCCCTAATTGAGGGCCTCATCGTGGCCATGTCCCTCATTGGGGCAACAGTCATCACGACCTTCTCTGGGGCAGTGGCTGACTCTGTTGGTAGGAGGCCCATGCTCATCGCCTCGGCTGTCCTCTACTTTGTTAGTGGGCTGGTGATGCTCTGGGCGCCAAATGTGTATGTCTTGCTTCTTGCAAGGCTCATCGATGGGTTCGGTATTGGGTTGGCCGTCACACTTGTTCCTTTGTACATTTCTGAGACTGCGCCGACGGATATTCGAGGGCTGTTGAACACGCTGCCGCAGTTCAGTGGTTCAGGAGGGATGTTCCTTTCCTACTGTATGGTGTTTGGGATGTCCCTCATGCCCTCACCTGATTGGAGGCTCATGCTTGGAGTTCTGTCTATCCCATCACTTATTTACTTTGGATTGACCATCTTCTACTTGCCTGAATCACCAAGGTGGCTTGTGAGTAAAGGAAGGATGGCTGAGGCAAAGCGAGTGTTGCAAAGGCTGCGGGGAAGGGAAGATGTCTCAGGTTTGTATGACTTTGCAAGATATAGTTTATATATATGCAGCTGTAGTTTCTTTACAGTTTTGTTGATGACAACTCATGTTGGTCTGGATTGAATTTACAGGGGAAATGGCTCTTCTAGTTGAAGGTTTGGGGGTTGGGAAAGATACACGTATTGAGGAATACATAATCGGCCCTGATGACGAGCTTGCTGATGAAGGGCTGGCTCCAGATCCAGAGAAGATCAAATTATATGGACCTGAAGAAGGCCTATCTTGGGTTGCCCGACCTGTTCGGGGACAAAGTGCTCTTGGAAGCGCCAAGTAGGTCTCATCTCTCGTCATGGTAGTATGGCTAGTCAGGGTAAGCCCCTCGTGGATCCTGTGGTCACTCTTTTTTCGAAGTGTTCATGAAAAGATGCCTGAGATAATGGGGAGCATGAGGAGTACATTGTTTCCCAACTTTGGCAGCATGTTTAGTGTTGCCGAACAGCAGCAGGTAAAAGCTGACTGGGAAGCCGAGAGTCAAATGGAGGGTGACGATTATGCTTCAGATCATGGTGGCGATGACATTGAGGATAACCTCCAAAGCCCACTTATTTCTCGTCAAGCAACAAGTGTGGAAGGAAAGGAGATTGCTGCACCTCATGGTAGCATAATTGGCGCTGTGGGAAGAAGCAGTAGCCTGCAGGGAGGGGAGGCAGTAAGCAGCATGGGCATTGGTGGAGGATGGCAGTTGGCGTGGAAATGGACTGAGAGAGAGGGTGAAGATGGGCAAAAGGAAGGTGGCTTCCAGCGTATTTATTTGCATGAGGAGGGCGCGTACAAGGCAACAGGGGTTCTATATTGTCATTGCCAGGAGGGATGTTCCTCCTGGTGGTGAGTTCGTCCAGGCTGCAGCTCTTGTGAGCCAACCAGCTCTTTACTCTAAGGAACTGCTGGAGCAACGTGCTGCTGGTCCTGCGATGATGCATCCAACCGAGGTAGTTGCTAAAGGTCCAAGATGGGCCGACCTATTTGAGCCTGGAGTGAAGCATGCACTGTTTGTTGGCATAGGAATACAGATCCTGCAACAGGTAACAAGATTTTGCCTCTATTGAGTATATATGCGCCCCTTAGTGCACTTGGTATTGCTACTTAATTTAGCAGTTCAGAAATGTGAAACAAATTTAGATGCATTAAATTTCTCTCTCAAAACTAAAGACTTATTTTTTTTTTTTCGAAATCTCTCTCAAAAGAAGTGGGAAAGTTAAATTAAGCATGTTGATGATATGAATTAAGCATGTTGATGATATGTGCTTTATTTCTCCTAATTAATTTTGTCGTTGGTATTACCTGGGTCGGACCTACCCATGCCAATCCAAGCCCAGCACTGGTACAGGCCAATGTTTGTGGATCTTATGGATCACATCCGGTTGCCTTTGTTGCAGTCGCGCTCCTTTCATAATGCAGATGGCGGCGGCAGTGCCACCCAGTGACCGATCCCAGCCCCTTTGCTGCTTGTCGTAGTACTTGGCTACGACATGACAGCCAGGGTGACCTTTAGTCTCCAGCCCTAGCTAGGAGCCAGCGATCACTGCCTCATGGGTAACGCCCTCCGAGAATAACAAAGCCGACAAACTCACAGGCTACAGCGCACTGCTGCCTGCCAACAGCTTCTGGTTCTCCACCCGCCCACAGCACCGGCGCCAATTTCACCAGTCTTTCTTTCTTGGGGCCCTTTTCTCATAGGTTTCAGGTATTGATACAAGATTCAGTATTCTCATAGGATTTATTAGTATTCTAATTTATATAGAAAATAGATGGACAAATATAGCGGCAAGTTTATTGTTAACAAAACAATCCATGACTTTTGAGAAAGGGTATTGTAGTTTAGAAAGTAGTGTGCAGCAAAAGCATCAGCATACAGTTGTACAAGTCAATTTGAAGGAATAGAAGAAAAAAACGAATGAGAGAAGTGACGGCACCACAAAGGCTGAGGAGCAGCTCACCTGACACTGTATTGGCGTGGGGCTGCTCGAGAGGACCAGCCCCCCGCCTTGCAGCAGCCTCCTGAACCCACTGATACCAGATTGTGAGCCATCCGACACTGCCGTGACAACCTCCTCGCGTGCCACTTGCCGCGGCCGCAATCTTAGACCGGGCTGCACCTCACAACATTTGTCTTGGAGCCACTCGCCGCTCGTGCCTTGTGTCGCAGACGCCACCGTCAGTCCATAAGATGAGAACAAAATCCAACTGAAATAAATTGCAAAGTGCGAGCAGCACGCAGAACTGAACAGAGAAGATCCGCAAACATCTGTCTGGGCTGGGGTTGGGCTTGATAGGGCCAAACCCAGACTAGACCCTTGGGGAAAGTAATTAAAGTTAATTACTGGCTGCTTAAGCTCTTAGTTTTGGCTTACCAGCAAAGATAGGAACCTGTCGCTTTATGGTAAGTGACTCAGTGGTATTTTACCGCTGTTTCTGAAGAAACAAACCTGATGAGTGATGATACAGCTGATGTTAATCTGGTAGCGTGCTAATAACTCTTTACTAGTTCCTAGCACAAGTGAAGTCAGCTTTGATATCTTATAGCAGTTAGCCAGTAATCATAACAAAGATGATGTGGTATAATGCATAACAAAACACTATTGAACAAAAAGATACTGGGAAACTGCTGTGAGTGGGCAGTGGGGCTTTTTGGTGTTGTTTTGGTAACAGAACATAAGTAATGGTATTTATCAGAAGTATGGAAACGGTATGCTAATATCTTTTCCCCATTCATACATTTGTCATATATGGCTTTAAAATAAAGTTTCAGCATAAGAATTTCACGGTTGTGGCATACTTTTGTTTTTTCTTTAACTTTTTTTTTCTATCAATGTGGTATATGAAGTGTTATGGTGTTCATTAACTATCTTTTATGTAGTTTGCTGGCATCAATGGTGTTCTCTACTACACTCCTCAAATTCTTGAGCAAGCAGGTGTTGGTGTTCTTCTGTCGAACATTGGCCTTAGTGCATCTTCTGCATCGATTCTTATTAGTGCATTGACAACCTTATTGATGCTTCCAAGCATTGGTATTGCAATGAGACTCATGGATATGTCTGGAAGGAGGTTAGCTTTGTGTTTCCTTTTGTATCTTTGCGTAAAGACATTATTTGGTGGAAGTAAATCCGTAATAACTCTTGAATCTTGTTTCTCATCCAGGTTTCTTCTCCTTGCGACAATCCCCATCTTGATAGTTGCACTAGCCATCTTGGTCCTGGTCAATATTGTGGATGTGGGAACCATGGTGCATGCTGCACTCTCAACTATTAGCGTCATAGTCTATTTCTGCTTCTTTGTCATGGGGTTTGGGCCTATTCCCAACATTCTCTGTGCAGAGATCTTTCCCACCACCGTCCGCGGCATCTGCATAGCCATCTGTGCCTTAACCTTCTGGATTGGTGACATTATTGTGACATACACGCTTCCTGTGATGCTGAATGCCATCGGGCTCGCTGGTGTCTTTGGGATATACGCCGTCATTTGCATCCTGGCTCTTGTATTTGTATACATCAAGGTTCCAGAGACAAAGGGCATGCCCCTCGAGGTCATCACTGAGTTCTTCTCTGTTGGAGCAAAGCAAGGCAAGGAAGCCAGGGAAGATTAATCACCCAGACCCAGCGACCAGCATCGCTTGCGGTAATTTTGTGGTTTGCATACTTCGCTGTGGTTAATCCTGTGATACCTTGTGAAAGAAACTTGACCGACGAAGTGGGGGACCGTAGGGCACCTAAAGAGATGATTTGGCTGTACATTGTGAGGCTTGATTATGTCATAGGGTGACCTTCAGAACTAGGAAGCATGTGTAGATCATCTGTTATTTTTTTGCTTGGAGACTTTGTGCTTGTGTTCGTTGGATATTTTTTTGGGGCTTATGTAACTAGTGGTGTATGACAGTTATGCTATCGGTTTCTTTGTGTTGTCAACCTCCACCATGTCACGAGTCCTGTGTCTGCGCATGCAGCCGAGTGCGTGGCAACCCTGTTGTTGGCAGAATGCTAGTGCAGTTAAAAAATGAATGCTAGTGCAGTTGTGTGTGCAGTTGTGTTTTCAGTTTATTGGTAGCTGCTAAAGGCTAAAGCGAAAGGGCCTTCGACTTCCTGTTGTCGAGGAAAAGATCACTGGCGGCTTGTTCCTGTGCTCATCTCCATTAGTGGCATTGAAAGTAGAATTCCAGCTATCCGAGTGCGCCTCCAACTCTCCATTGGAGGCTTCCAACTTGAGACTGCCAAGCACACAACACAATCCCTGTTGGCTGTTAACCAGTGATCAGTTCTAGGGCTTTTCATGCTTGCTTTGGCGACCCATAAATTAGTAGAGAAAAAGGCCAGGCGGTCGCTTCTAGTGGTCCCTTTGGTTTGGAGGATCGGGATGGAAAAGCTGAGGTCCCAAGTTGCCGGCAAAGCTCTTTATGTTTTTCATAAAAAAAACTCTTTATGTTGAGGAATATCTGGAGGATGATCTCGAATGAGATGGTCCTCTCATTTGCAGCTTTTCAGATATAATAGGGGCACACTACTGGATCCTGTCACTGCAGCAGGCTTGGAGGTTTGCCAGATGAAAGTTCAGGTGGAGACACCCAATGGGTGATCTTGGACAAGATTTCAGGGTGACCAAATCTAATTTGATTTATGAACGAAAAAAGAGAGAGGAGTCATACTAGTATTTTTTTTTTTCATTCAATGGTGAAACTGAATACTTACTTAGCAACAAATACTCTCGTTGGTCATTGATAAGATTTGAGAACTTGAAACAAACTCAGGCACATCTTGCCGCCTCTACAAGCCATCTTACCAAACATGGGAATGAGACAAAAAAAAACGTAGGTGTGAGCACCCAGGAAGTCATGACGCACTAGTACACTACCGTCACTAACACTAGCTGCTCCGAGCAAGTAGTGCATTCCAAAAATGGGGAGAGGGGCTGTCCTTGTTTTTTTTTCTCTCTCTTTGTTCCAAAATATAAGACGCTTTAATGAAACTAAGATCTTGTTTATATCAGCTAAAATAACTAGGTAGCTGCTAAAAAATTAACTGATCCAAATAGCCCTTCTTTTAGTCTAAGTTTATAGGCCATTTTAATTAACACACCCTTTATTTACAAAAAAAAACCAATTAGCTGACTCTCTCTCTCACTATTACACCCTATAAAAAAGTTTAGTTGATCTAAGCAGGGCAAGTGTGATAGACAAATGGCCGAACTTGAAAAAAAAAAAAAGACACCATACGTTTTCTGCTAGAATAATACTCTCTCATCTCTCCGATTCAAAGTTTGTCACCCCTTTTTCCGTCTAAGTTTTTTTCGGCCATTTTAATTAACTTATTCAATTTTTTTGCATGAATATAATTTATTTTGTTATGACTTATTTTATCAATAAAGATACTTGAATATTAATTAATTTATTTTATTATTTATATAAATATTTTAAATAAGATGGATAGAAAACATAAAAAAAAAAAAGTAAAAACGATAAACATTATGAGACAGAGTGAGTTAATTGTAAAGACAGAGCCAGCAGAAAAAGAGTTTCCGTGTTGTGGGCGCCGTGGCAGTTGGGAGCTGACGGCTGACGATATTTGTCTCGTCACATGAGCACCACCACCAACCAGACATGGCATGATCGCCCTCGCGCCGACCCAGCCGTGCCCTCGTGTCATGTTCACCATAGCGGCTGGCTGCATGTCCGACCTGGGGATCGGCGAGTCGATCGCGAGACGCCGAGACTAGGAGGGCGAATCGGTGCTGACTATCTACGACACGTCTACACTCTACTCTATAGGATGCGTGCGTGCGTGCGTGCGCACAGCTGAATTTCGTGTCGGGGTGGAAATGGGGAACGACGACCTTTTCACCAGCAGCGGCAGATCGACCGACCATGGATGCCAAAAGCGATGTTTCTGGTTCAGTTGACACAAATTTCTTCAGCGTGAGCTGTTAGCACTGCAAGTTTCATTAACTGATCTGGTGACAGGCATAATGAAACAGAGCAGGTTTAGGATCTAGGGTGTGTTTAGAAAAATTTTGGCTTCAAAATTCGTGAGCTGTTACATCGCATTAATCGCAAGTTTCATTTGTTAGTGGAAATATTATCCTATTATGGTGACAGGCAAAAGAATCGCCTCTCGCAATGTACATCTAAACCGCAAGAGTTTTTTTTATTTACCTAAATTTTATAATTAGTAAATGAGTCGTCTTTAAGTTTGAATGTTTTCGATCTGTGATGTTTGGATTTAGGCTCTAAACACACCCCTAGTTTCTCTTTTTTAACGCAGTAACCGATGATGCTTCCAATTATCTGATCTGGTGGAAGACAAAAGCCTCGCGCTCAGGGCACATGCTTACTAGCTTTCTTTCGCTGATAGATGGCCATCCTGGAGAGGTCAGGCAGCGACCTAACCCCTGAAGCAGACTGCTCGACCACTCCACTTGAGACGCACAGCACCCCTGCCCATCCCCAAACCCCATCACCCAAATTGACACCTTGCTTTGGATGATCTAACAAATGCCAAACCACACCTAGTCTAGTCGATCTACCGATGAACTGAGAGAAACTCCATCTCACTGTTTGAATAATGGTTTTTTAGCTAATAAGCCGACTGATCTTGATTTGTTATGAGAAAAAACAATGTACCAAAAAGTTAGACCGATAAGTTCAAAATAATGTAGCAAAAGTAAGACTGATAAGTTCAAATGAAAAGGGCGTATGTCTTTCTAATTAACATATCCATGTTTTAAATCCTCTCTACTTCATCACTAACTACAAATAGCCTTTCAGTACAAACTATAAAACTATATATAACACAAATATATACTTTTTTTTACCCCCAATTCACAGTTTCCCTTCACAAGCCAAAGTTGCTGCACAAGAACTCCAAAAGGTTGTACAAAAAGAATCACTTTTTTTTTTTGCCTTTGTAGTTATTCTTCGTTTCCATAATTCCATTGCTTTAGAGGGGATCTTCGCAGCCCTGATGACATGTGGGCACGGGCGCTGATGGGGGC
The DNA here is from genome assembly GCA_015847255.1 of Hyparrhenia diplandra. Lineage (NCBI taxonomy): Eukaryota > Viridiplantae > Streptophyta > Magnoliopsida > Poales > Poaceae > Hyparrhenia > Hyparrhenia diplandra. The sequence continues at coordinate 67,802 of JADLZK010012660.1, read as the reverse complement.
AGCTCAACAACCCAGGACAGGACCTGTCCTGGCCCCACCCGTCAGACAGACAGACAACCGGCCAACTACTACTGCTGCCTGATGATGCTACTACGGCAAGAATCCCCACCGCCGCGGCGGCCTCCGGCGGCGGCGGACGACGACGACGAGGAGGAGGAGGCGAGGACGGCTTCCAGTACGACGGCCTCGCACTTGCGGCATCGCTTGGGCGGCGCCGGGTCGTCGAGGACGATGGGTCGGCGGCAGGACGGGCAGGAGGAGTTGGAGCGCAGCCAGGTGTCGACGCACGCGACGTGGAAGCCGTGCCCGCACTGCGGCATCACGCGGACCTCCTCCCGCTCGCCGAACTCGGCCAGGCAGATGGCGCACTCCGCCAGCAGCTCCTCCGCCTTGGCCTCCTCCTCGCCCTCCGCCGCCGGCGCCGCGCCGCGGGCCGCCGCGGCAGCCGCCACCGCGTCCGCGTACGCCAGCTTCGGCAGCGCCTTGAGCGCCTTCTTCTTCAGCCCTTTGCTGGCCGCGACGGCGGTCGAAGTCGTGGTGTTGGTGGCGGCCACGCTCGCGCCGGTGGCATGGTGCGTGTGGTGGTGCCCGCCGCCGTCGCCCGGGTTGGTGCTCGAGGGGGGACGCCGGGCCGACGTCATCGGCCCCCGCCGCGCCCCTGTTGTTGCCGCGGCGGCCACGGGACCGGGCGCAGCGGGCGACGGCGGCGAGCCCCACGACGCAGATGAGCGCGCAGAGCAGGGCGGCGAGGATCACTACGACATCGGAGTTGACGGCGGGCGGCGGGTCGGCGGGCGGGATACCCGGGATGCGGTTGGGGTTGGTGTCCAGGTTGGGGATGGCGCCGCCGCTGCTCTGGAGGAGGCGCCGCGGGTACGACGGCCGGAGCCGGAGCATCGCCGGCGCGCCGGTGGGTGAGGAGGGGCGTTTCCGTCAAAATGCCTGGAGCGGCGAGAGGACGGAAAGGGAAGGGGAGGGAGGTCCCCGGTCTCGGAAGTTGGGATGGTTAATGATGGAGAAAATCAAGCAGCGTCCGGGTGAAGCTTTCGGGTAGGGAGTGGGAGGGAGGACTCTGCCGGACCCGGACTGCCTCTCAGTCTGAGCTGTGGGCGCATTTGACGACTATGCCCTTGGTGTTCCCCGCATTGCAAGCTTCCTACAGTAGCTCTTGGAGGGGAAAACAATCCAGCTAGTACATTATTGGTCCTAGATAGACACTCCTCCTAGTGACACGTTCCATCTATTGGCTCTACGCCATTACCATGCTGGCTGGTATAACAAGGTCCGTGCTAATATGCACCTAATACAAGGACTTTTAGAATTCTTAGTAAACAATAATACTATGCGAAAGGGAAATGACTTTGATGCCCCCTAATCAGGCAGCATGGTTATTATAGTTTCAGCCTATCGAGCTAGCTCCTTGCAAGTACGCCCAAAGAGCCGAAGCCGTAACAACAAGGCTTTTCTGTGCTCATTGTCACAAATTTGACACAAATTATTACAAAATTGCATATTTTGCATATTTTTGCCCTAAATGGCCACCAAACCCCCAAAATTGCATAGTTTTGCCCTAGTCTCTAGAAATGGCTTTAGCTCCAAACAAATAAACACTTCACAAGAGGACCCAAGCGAGAGTCCTGCCAAATTTGTTAGTCTCTAGATGAAGTTTCTTGCTAATGCGTGAGCTATGGTGGCTATCTTTATTCTGGGTCAAAGTTTACATTCTCATATTTTGGAACGAGCATTAGATGTTGAGACTTGAGAGCATAGCTCAATCTATGTATGAGGAAGATTAGTATTATACAATATAGCTATAGTGTTGGATTTGGTGAAGAGCAGAAAAACTAGTCAGAAAAATTCATATGCACGGAGAAGACGATCGATGCATTGACAAGATGAAGCGTGTGAGTGAGTTTTCAGAGTGGAGTGGTGGAGTTGTTGCGCAATTAGCTAGACCACCTTGAGACCTTAATGCCACCTTCTCCACGACAACGACGACTCGAATGTACACGCTTACGTATATCTCAACAAAATGGGATTTGTATAGAAAATGAGGAGAGCCGAGCTATATCTGGAAAAAAAAAATGTTTGGACGTTTCGTTGACTTATGTAGCCATCAATCATCCAGCAGCAACTGCTGCGAATATATACCACAGTAATCAGTCACCACACGAGTACCTGTGATCAAATGCTAATTGGCCAGTTACACATGTTAAATTGCTATTAGGTTGCTTGAAGCGGAGAGAGGAAATGACACCAAATTTCTTGCAGAGAATCAGTATGGCCAGATCAATCCACCGCATCCGAATATAATATGCAACGCACTATCAGTTTCGGACTAATATTCCGAGGTCAGGCAAACAACTGCTTTTCCAGGTCAATGAGCGAACAAACCTGCAGCAGAGTTATAAAAAGCTGCTCCCAATCATCTGCAGCAGGAGGCCAAACTGGCAGCACGAAGCGGCAGTGGCACACGATCCCACATGGCCACGGGGGGCGTGGCAGGTGAGGTCCGGTTTTTCAATGGATGGGTCTTCGATGTTTGGACGCCGCAAGCAAAGCGCAGCACCTTGCACCACATACACACAAGCTCCCACCCGAAGCAGACGAGATGATGCCCACAGAGTCCAAGGAACGTTATCTAGGAGCACCCCTCCCCATCCGCGAGATTCGTCGACGTCGCCTCCGCCACCTTTGCCTGCCCGATCGAGTCGTTTTCCCTTTTTCCTCGCAACAGGAACAGGAGGACAACAAGGCCCACGGCCAGTCGGCCACCGGCCCCGGGGACGCGACGGGACGCGCACCTGCGTGCGTGCGTCTCGCGCGAGCAATGCCCCCCGGCGCGCGCGCGCGTCTGCCTCGCCCGCCCGTCGCTGTCCCGGCCACGCCCAGCGTCGCGTCGTGCCGTGCCCACGCAGGGCGCGCAACCGTGGTACGCGGCGCGCGATGCGTGGAGATCAGACAGACGTGCGCGCGAGCGCGACTTGGCGGCACCCGTGCGCGGCGCGCGCGGGCAGTGATTCGTGGAGGGCCGCCCGGGGTGGTGCTGGTGCACCGAATGCGCGTGCAGGACGGCGGGCGACTGGTGTCGCGATCGTGAGTGGTGGCAGGCAGGCAACGCACGGCACCACCGGCCGGCGGTGCATATCAGACAGGCTACAGGTAGAGTTTGTGGTGGAGTTGGTGCCGGAAATGACGGTGGGACTCACTCGATAACTCAACGACCGCGACACATCCACTCTTGTCTATACTGTTTTCCGTCCGTGTGACTGTAGAGTAGAACAACCCAAGCTGGCCAATTGAAGAAAACAAAAAGTAGCCACCGGCGCGATTTTTAGCACCGCGATGCTGCAAAATCAGGCAAACAAAAGAGCAGCCAACCAACCAGAGGCGAACCTCGCTGCTCCGGGGCAACCACGATGATCAGATGATGCACACCCTACGGGTTGACGTAGCAGGATGCAAATCTGAAATTCCAGGCCACAATCTTTACAGGAGCCCAAACGCGCCGAGAACAGAGCTCAAGGCTAACCTGAAGGAAGGACCGCATAGATTTGGAGAATGTGACGGCACCTCCATTGGCTCAAGGAAAAGGGACGAACAACGACGGGATGGATGGGGGAGTCGGGAACCAAGGACCGGGGTGAAGACCTGCCTCCGCGTTGTTCCTCTAGTTCAATGGAAGGGAACGATACAATGCCCCTCCCTTTATAAAAGCGATAGAAAGATACTGCGTATATAACATGATAGAAACAGTTCACCAATAAATATAAATGATAGCAATAAACCAAAGGAAACAACTACAATGGAAAGTAATAATCATAAAGTGTAATTTGGTGTTGCTTCTGTATTTGTGCCTCCCCTAAAAGAATAAATGGTTGTAGAACTAAAGCCATGATATCATGTTTATTTAAACACACACACAAATGACCAAAAGGAAAATTAATTCTAGAATAAAGAGCAAAAGCTCACAGAATCCCTGGATATCCCTCACAGAAAGAAAAAGTCAGTTGTTCTTTCTTGAATTCTTTTTGATATTCTTTCATTAGGAAAAATAACTTTGAACGTTTTGCTCAGAATAAAAGTGGAATTGTCTTGTAATTTGGCAATAACGAGATAACTCACCATCATGCAGCCCAAAATTCAGATTTCCAAACAGGAAATTTTGTTTTCCAGATTACCCAGTTTACTATTTTACTCGGGAAGTACTCTTCAGTCTTCAGTCTATTGTCCTTTATGATCATTGACTCGTTGTCGAAGTCGCTGTGAATGGCTACAATGTGAACTCTTAAGGAGGTTCCTTTCATCTGATTATATTTTATGAGTTGAATACTTATCCTTACAACATGAATTCGCAAATCATGAACGAGAGGTATTCTGCAGTTATATCACCCTGCGAACAAATTAGTTTAGGATATCAGAATAAGTTATAGACACGAGGCAGGGATTTATTATTCATGACATTAGCATTGAAATTTCTAATGACGTGTGGTAGGTATCATATAAGCACCTTGAATAAGCAAACTTAAGAATCATTTCATTAACAAAGACCGCTTGAATGAAGTATGCACTCTTCATTTGCTAATGACTTAAGTGTAATCTCGTACAATATTCTGTGCCCAAATGCAAACAAGGATCTTCGATATTCTCTTGGATGAAATATACTCTTCAGAAGAATGTTTTTTTTAGAGAGATCAAGGGTTCTTACTGGAAAGGCAGGTGTACTTCGTTCATCTGCAAAACATAAGCAGCTGACTCGAGTCTTAAGCCATATCGTTACTAGGTTGAGTTTGAATCACTTGATGCAGTTTCTTATTTATCCAGAAAATATTTATAATTAATGTTTGGTCATCAAATTAGCAAAACATCACTTCAGATTTGTCTCAAAGAAATTCAAATGCGATCAATTAATTGGTTATTGCGACTGCTAATATGCACGTTGTGCTCAGGACGGCAATGATGATAAGGAGGTACTTGGTAGTACTAGGAGATTACACTAATGTTCTAGACTAGTACTCGGTAGTACTAGGAAATTACACTAATGCTCAGGAGTATACCTTAACACTAGATAGCTCAGAATTAGAAAAATTGCAGGTATTTGAATGCACAACTTAAAAAACATTTTACAAAAACAAATGAACCTCATAGTATTCATGCAAAGATTACCACCTGGTGGCAGGAGATCGCTGGAGTAACCACCAACTCTACTAATATTCTATCAGTAGAACTTAAATAAATGTTACCAGAAGTGAAAAATGGCACCTAGTTTCATGAATATTCAACAATGTACTATACTTGATTAAGTATGTAGAGAACGTACCCTGTGCACACCAAATTTTTTATATGCACACGCCAGACACTAGCGATCCGGGCCGTCCATCTCCCATCCGAGGGCCAACAAAACCGAGGTGGACATTTTTGCGGAATAACGCCCGCCAGGCCTTGACGTTTTTGCAAAAACCCCTAGCATTCACACTATGCCTCTGCATCAAAAGATTGATTAAGAGAACCATTTAGTACTTTTAGTTGACTAGAAGAAACCTCTTTCAGTATTTCGTCGTGTCATCTCTTTATCCTTTTGTCTACTAGTGAATCAAAGGATTGCTGAGGTCTGATTTGCATGAACATTGACAACTGCCCTTCTTTTTTTATGTTGGCTCTTTCCAGTCAACTAAACCAAAATCAGCACAAGGTTCAGAGAACTGTTTGTTTTGCATCAAATGGTGTTTGAGGCTCTCTCTCTGGTGAATCAAAAGAGGGGCCAAGTTTACTTGTACACAACTGATATTCACTCTGCTGGTTCTCTGCAGCCAAACCTGGACCAAAAAATCAGCACTAGGAGAGTGAACTGTCCAGGCTACAGAGTGGACATGTGTGCCTCCACACAATCACCAGTAATCTCCACAAGAGCAAGCTCCGTCCTTGAAATGGTGGAACCGCTTTGCATCTCTAACAACAATCTCCCTATCCACAATCTTCGAGATATACTTGATGGCATCATGGCAATCACCACAAACCCTGAGGTTCTTGATGATCACAAGCCTCGTTCCAGGGCTGGTGTTCAGCAAACCAAAGGCGATGGCCAGCCTCTCGCTGTGGTAGCTGAGAAGCTGCTCTTTCATGTCTTCATCCAGGTCGTGGTAGACAAACTCTGTTCTTGGAACATAGCCCATCTTTCTCATCTCAGAACTGAGCTTTGAGACCATTTTCAGGATCTCCTGATGCTGAGGGTGGCTCTGGTCTTCCATCACGAACGCGTGACGTGTTCCATGGACCTCTATCAAGCTGTAGCCAGGCACTTTCTTGCTGCCGCTATCCTTCATGAGCTTTCTGATTTCCCTGACCTTGTCCCACTTCTTTGCAACAGCATAGAGATTTGATACCAGTGCAAGGACACCAGTGTCTTCAGGTTGCGACTCAAGGATTTTTTTCGCTATGGTTTCTCCAAGCTCTAGCTTCTTATTATTCAAGCAACCTGAAAGCAGAGCGACCCAAATTGCAATGGTCGGTTCAGTTTGCATTGATGCGAGCATGTCATTGGCTTCTTCCACAAGACCAGAACGTGCTAAGAGATCGACTATACATACATAGTGCTTTTCGGCAGGTTCAATTCTAAACTCCTTAACCATGCGATCAAACCAGAATTTCCCTTCCTCCACAAGACCAGAGTGGCTTAGAGCCGATAGAAGGGAAGCAAATGTGGCATGGTCAGGCTTTATTCCGGTTTCGTTCAGTTCTTGGAACAGAGCAAGGGCATCATGACCACATCCATGAGTGCCACAGCATGCTATCATCGCATTCCACAAAACCAAGTCTCTCGAGGAAAGCTTATTGAAAAGCTTTCGGGCACTTTCCAGGGAGCCGCATTTGGAGTACATATCAAGGACAGCTGTGCCCAAAATACATTGAAACTCAAGCCTCCTCAAGATGAAACCATGTATTGCCTTCCCTAGCTTCAGGAATCCAACATCAGAACAAGCAAGCAGTGCACTAACAAGTGCCCCTGAATCAGGCTGAAGCCCTGAAGTTGACATCTCTCTGAACAAATCAAGTGCCTCTTCTGCACGGCCATTCTGCGCAAACCCAGAAATCAGCGCGCTCCATGAGACAGCATTCCTGTACGGCATCGTTCTAAACACTTGGCGTGCCACATCAAAATGCCCGTTCTTGGCATACATGTCCACAAGGCTCGTGGCGGTAACAACATCCATCCTCATACCATGACGCAAGAGACGGCCATGAACAGAGGCCCCCATTCGGATGTTCCCACTTGACGTGCACGCTTGTATAACCCCAATGATGACCACCTCATCCTCCACCACGCCATGCTCCCTCATCCTACTGTACATCCCAAGCGCCTCAAGCGGCCTCCCAGCGCTCACGAACCCAGCAACCATCGTACTCCACGCGATGCGGTCCTTCCTCGGCATTCCATCGAACACCCTGATGGCGTCTCCCATGGCGCCGCATCTCGAGTAGAGGTGGAGCAGCGCCGAGCAGACGAACACGTCGCGACCGTACCCAGCCGCGAACGCGCGGACCCTGACGGCCTCGGCGGCGTCGAGGTCCCCGAGGCGCGCGCACGCGGTGAGCGCGAGCGTGAAGGTGGTGCTGTCGGGCCGCGCGGAGGAAGGGAGGGCGCGGAAGACGCGGAGCGCGGCGCCGGTGGCGCCGGCACGGGAGTGCGCGGAGAGGAGCGCGTTCCAGGCGGCTATGCAGGAAGGGGAGGAGGAGGGGGAGGCGGCGAGTGTGGACTCGGCAGCGTCGAGCGCGCCGGCGCGGGCGTATGCGGCGGCGAGCGAGGGAGGAGGTGCTGTGAGGAGGAAACGACGAGGAGGGCGTGTAGGCGGGTGAGCGTTGCGAGCGTGGTGCTGCGAGCTGAGGAGGAGGAGAGGACGCGGCGGAGACGGCGATGGTCGGCGAGGAAGGCGGGAAGGTTCATTCGCGTCAGGACTCAGGAGCCGCAAGGAAGGGATCAGGACAAGGAGGGATCTCCTCCGGCCAGGAGGAGCCTAGTAGTAGTAGACCATCCGGAGACTGAGGCCCAGTAGAGAAACCATTTGGTCCAAATTGATCTGGCTTGCTATCACGCAGATTAGGCCCAGTAGAGAAACCATTCGGCCCAAATTTCCAACGCCCAAATGCCAGAGGCACAAGCAGATTGACGACTCGATTCTAAAAAAAAAAAAAAAAAAAAAAAACTCAAACTGTTATCCAACGTTAGCACTAGTGCATTGTGAGCCTCATTACTGGTACAATAATCTCATGCCAAGGTTCGTGTTCCACTGGATGATTAGTAGCAGTATCGCCTTAGCTTCTTATTCAGCTCCTTCACCTATCATTGCTCAGTTTGAAGGTACATACACGCAGCAAAAGTGTCCCCTAACTGAAGGCTCCATCGATTTCACTCGGCTTTATGGGGTGTTTGGTTTAGGCAGTTAAAGTTTAGTTGGCTAAACTTTTAGTTCATTTAGTCCACTTTTTTGCCAAACACATGGACTAAATTGGGAGCTAAAGGGGAACTAAAGTTTAGCCGTTAAGGGAGAGATAAATTGACTAAAAAGTCACTTTTGGACAGGGGTACCCCTCATCAATGGAGTCCCCCATCCCCCCATCCCCCATGCCTCCTATGCAGCCGTCCGTCCGCCAAAAGCGCCGCCACGTCGCCGGGGGGAGGGGGGGATCTAGCGGTTGGGGCTACGAAACCGGCCGCTTGGCCACCGATCCACCCGCGACAATGAGCTCTATGGCTCTTTCCACAAATGGCCTTTCCACAAGTCGATGAGACAATGGCCCCTCCGCGACGATGAGCTCGGCTTGTCCCCCTCCACGTCGGCGAGCTCGCCCATCCATCTGCACCTAGGAGGGATGGGGTGGAGGCCGCACCCATCTCATCCTCAAGGCTGCCTCAAGGCTGGAGGAGAAGCCCGACGCCGGTGAAGGAGAAGAGGATGGTGGGGCGACGAATAAAAGATGGCACCGGTCTTTGGTTTGTTCTAAGAGAAAGGATGGTTGGGGCTTTGGATAAAAAAATATGAATGATCGACCGATAAGCGGTAGTCCAAGCGCCTGGGGGGGTGTTTTGGTCATCTTACACAACATGTTATTAGGTTTAATACCTTTTAGTCCATCAAACCAAACAAGGCTAACTAAACTTTAGCAGCTAGTTTACCTAGCTAAATTTTAGCTGGCTTGAACCAAACAGGCTGTTGCTGTCCCAAGAAAAAACATTCCAATTCATCAATCCAGACATCACTTCCAGGCAGCTATGCTAATAATTTGGATTATGATCATCTAAAGACTAGGAAACACTCTTTAGCGACTACTAATCTACTATACTGCTACATTTCATTTCAAATTATATATTGTTTTGGTTTTTCTAGTTTCGTAGCTTTGGCCTTTTTCTACATAGACCTAACATATATCTAAGTAAATAACAAAGTTTATGTACGGAGTACCTAGCCAATCAACTTATTATAATTTGAAACTACTGCTATTCTATTATCCCTATATGGGACAGTCTGTGTAGCGCTAAGTAGGCTGCTGTTCACTTCACTTGTCCGGCACATGGCGAGGAGGAAGCAGCCTTGGGAACGAGAAGCTGTCTTGCAAGACGTCGCGTGGCGGCACCGCCGCGGCCGTCTCTACGACGTCGACGCGCACCTCCCCGAGCTCAACGTCGAGGCTGCGCTGCTTCGCCGGTGGTATCAGGTGCCTGGTCTGCGACGACAGCGGCTCGGTGTCGTCCGTGTCACTGTAGTCCGAGTCCGACAGCGGGCTCCGCCTCGTCGCGCCGCCGACGTGCGCGATGGTCTTGTACCGGTGGAGGTGCCGGACCGGCACCTCGTGCAGCCGCTGCCATTCGCCCGCCGCCTCCGTTGCCGGTGTTGTCGTGTCCGTGCTAGGGGTCTCGGAGGAGTCGTGTGACGAACCCTTGTGGTGCTTCTTCTTCACCACGGCCTTGTGCCATTTCTTCAGGGCCTTCGCTGTCTGCTCGTCGAAAATTGTTCTCTTCATTTGTGAACCCATCTGGAAAAATCAAACCAATTCCAAGTTAGTCTTCCAAAAGACAATCGCATTTGACAAACGCCAGTGTCAGATCAGAGAGTATAGCAGCTCATATGAATTCTGAATGCTACTATGGAGTGAAGTAATTCAGTTATCTCTCTTCTGACGAAAATATCAGTAAGAATGCAAATGTGTGCTCACCTGAGACACAAGGGCATAGAGTGGAAGGGTGATATAGCTGCACATAAATTGGACGATAGCTCTGTAAAACAGAGAACGAGAATGGTTAATAAGAAGTAGAGATACAATTCAAAAAAAAAAAAAAAAAAAAAAAGTAGAGACTTCTGAACAATGACAGCAAAAGCAGCTGAAACTAACCCAAGGCAGACTCTTGCAATGATAAGCCCAAAGTTGTCATGGAAGCAGGACCACAGGCCAAATTCGTACTGCACAGATGTTTCTGATCAGCAAAGACTTGACACAGACTACAATAGCGCCACAGAAAATGTTTCCAAATCTTGAAAGCAATCTTACCCAAATCCAGAAGAAATATGTAATTTCAAATGCATTCTGCAAGAACAAATTAAAGAACAGCTGTTAGATAAAATACACTATGTTCAACAACCTTGAGACCGCAATTTTATTTGTCCAAGTGCACATAGAAGATGCACGTAAAAAATCAGTATATGCCCAACAAAACATTATCTGCTGATCTCATCATGTTCTTTTCTGGAAACTATTTGAGTTCAAGTTTAGTTTATACTGCTACTGTCCAGATGTTAATTGTTTGTAATAATCATCATCCAATAAATGACCGCAGCTCAAGGTTGAAAGTTCCATGCATAAGTTAGGATGGATGCTTTACGTTCAAGATAGCATGCTTGTTGCTAAGGTACCTTTCTGGGCCTTTACTGACCTGAAATGATGCGAAATGGATGAGGTGGAGAACCAAACGTGGCCTCCCGAACCAGAAATGATCATCACTCAGTTTTACCACTGGCATGCCTTGAATAACTGTATGCCTCTCTGTAATTTCAATAGCCATCATAGCAATTATAGCCTGCAGCTTTGTTCCAACTGCTAGAATCACCTACATAGAGGAAAGCACTGTTAACACTTAGCACCAACCAGACAAAACCTTTTACCAAAAAGGGGTAAGAAATAAACACTTACTACAAGGGGAATTGTAGAGAACCAGAATAAGTTGTGCCATCCTGGACAAAGCAAAATCAAAACCAAAAGAAATTAATACCATTTCAGCAGAGCACCCCTGTGCCCTAGAAACTGCATCCTGCCAAATCACATAGCGATAACCAAATGGCTGAACATTTGGAACGTAAGCTCTAATTTCTTTGTGATCTGATAGTTCAGTTTGACAGGAGAATAATGCTCATAATAGTTTTCTGGAAGATGTTGGTGAGGAAATAAGATTAAGATTATATAACTCACCATGAACATTGAAGAGCATGACAGCCAAAGCAGAAGCCCATAACGGTGGACTGATAAATTAATTGATGATACAAATGGGTAAATAACTATTAGGAAGATGAAACAAGAAATAATAACGAAATAAGCAGAACATTACTTGAGTAAAGAAACTACGTGTTATATCGCATAATCATTTTCAAAAACAAAATCTGAATATTTAAATCATAATTTATCAAAAAACATGACTAAAGAAACTATATTGATAAAATTCTAAGACAAGAGCATATTTGTGATTGGTATACTCATCTATCGATGCTTGGATCTTTTCTAATTTTAGCAGTTTGTATTAAAAAGCACAGAAAATTGTCAACATTTATTACCTTATGCCAACAACTGTCTTGAAATCATCCTCCAAGGACCTTTTGATGTACTTTCGAAAATTGAACCTAATCCCCGGAGATAAATGAGCCTATAAAATGATTCTTCAGCAACCTAAACTTATAGCAGGAGATTACTCGTGAATCAGAAATTACTTACAGAAATGAATCCGTGTCGCAAAAGTAAGGTAGTCTGTCCTCCGAACGGATCTGAAGAACTGCCTAAAGAAGCTCACCTACAGTTTTATATCAAGTGTAAGCACACAACAATGCGCCCTGAAGTCAGTAGGTTCACTTATAGGTTCCATGTACGCAGAACATCATTACAAAAAGCACTAAGGTCTAGTTCGATCACTTTATCACTGACAGAATCATTTTATTACTAGATTTGGGCTGTAAAATTCCGGAGACCTTTTGGGTCCCTTACTCCTATGTTCAGTAATTTATACATGATATAAACAATATTTTCAGGAATTCAAGTGTAGAGTACAAATTAAACCCTTCATGTTCAGTAGTTACTGCATTTCTACAAAGTATTTTTTTTTATGCGTTAAATGTTAATTGAGAAGAAAGAATTACTCGGAACTTATTGTATAGCCACAGAAATGAGCCATGAAATGACTTACAAAATAGAGCGTGATCGTGCTTTTTGCTCCAACAGCTTGCATGTTGTCTCACAAAAGATGTTTGGTGTGTAAGCCTGTACTTTGAGGGGTCTGCACAATAAGTTTGTATATGATATAAAGTTGCAAATTAGTGGACAAACCAAAACAGCTTGATACTAGTAAACAAATAAATGTCAAACCAACTATGCATATAATTTAATGATTTTAGCAACTGTATGTTATCTATTTTACATAAAAGCATACTAAAAAAGGGTATCCAATCAAAACATACAGTACCATTTAAATAATTATACTCAGGGGAGCAAGTTTCCTTTTCCCACACCTTCCATATACGAGTCTGCAAAGAAACATTGGGAATTATTGCAAGCTTGCAACCTTTGTCCACGATTGCTTTGGGAAAAGAAAACCAGCACAAAGTGAGGACCAGCCGTACCTTTGCTCTACCCAAGGACATTGTGAAGAAACTGAAGGTAACATGGAAGACGGCCAAGAAGAACACGAAAATGTGCAGCTGATGCATGCCCTCAGCTGAAACAAGCGACACCATGCCCTGCCGGTATACCGTCATTCGGATTAGCACAGATGAACAGCACAATCTAGAATTACCTAGCGTCTCTTTCTCTCATCAGATGAAGCCAAATCCAAACAACAGGACAATGGACGACTATCTGTTTAGTGTTTACCCTTACAATACATATAACGAGGTTTTTAAATAAGACAAATCATGCGGTTGCGCTAAACTACAAGTGCACCTTATTAGTGACTCACTCACTTTGGGGCAGGAGAAAAGGCTGCTGGGATCTTCAGACAGGTGCCGCCGGCCATGGCCCTTCCCCTTGGGCTCTTCGTCCACCGAGTGGCCGGACTGACGGCTGCAGGGCAGCATGGTGTTGGCGGCTCCCTCCGGGATGCAGATGTGCGATACGTACCTTCCCGTCACGGTCAGCAGCAGCGATATGAACCCCATAGTCATCAGCTCTGTGCTCACGGAAAAAAACGTCAAATTCGACTCCATTCGCCTACGGACGACGACAGCAGTGACTGAAGGTCCGCAGTAGAAATAAAAAAAGAATGCAGCTAAACTTTTACCGGATTTAACCTTCTCCAGAGCGTCGAACAGCGCTATCTTGCGCTTCTTGTTGAGCAACTGGGGCAGAGCAACAAAACCACCCAAGAGGAAAAAACCAAATCAGCGACTCCATAAAACACGCAGCAGAGAAGTATTATTAATTAAGAAAGCTAGTCTGAGTCAAGCCAAAATGATTCAAGAAAGGGAAAAAAAAAACGAAGCTGAAAATGTCACGGGGCAAGAAAGGGGATAATGGTTTCGGGCCGGCGAATTGAACGAACCTGCCCGAGGTGGTGGAGGAGGCCCTCGAGGAGGATGGATGCCGCGACGATGACGGCGCAGACGGCGGCCACGGCCCACGTCGGCGTCTGGTCCAGCGACCTCGTGCCGTCGCCGCCCATTTCTTTCATCTCGGCGCTCGCCGCAGCGGCGTTAATGGCGCCTGCTGCCGTGCGCAAGCACGCCGTGAAGTGAAGGAGAGGAGAGTGGAGGCTTGAGAGTGCGTTAAATGGGGAGGAGGTTGAGCAGATGAGACGATTGCCGGTGCCGCCGCGTGCTTGCGCAGAACCAGGTGTAGGTGCGCGTCTATTTTAAATAGAGCAGCAGCAGCTGTCCAGCTGAGTTCAAATGGCAAGGACTAAGGAGCAGGCGTCGTCCGACAGCAAAAAAGAAGAGAACCGTGTTCTGCGGCGGCTGATTTTCGGGTTTAGTCCTCGCCCTTTCATAGTGCGTCAAACTGGCCACTGAATTGTTTTTTTTTATATTTATAATTAATCATGGAGCATTGGAGCCTCGACAGTAGACATGAACACTACCATCATAAACACTTTCCAAGAGAAGGAGATGGTAGATCTTAAAATTTTAACAAAGTTATCATATACACCTTGCAATACTTTTAGCTGTCATTAAAAGAATAGTAATTAATCCAATTGATAAAAAAATTACCCTAGAGATCAGTGCGTCTAGCTGTTTTGTTGTTGTTGAGTTCATTGTTCTCTCGCCTGTAAGAATTAGAATTCTAGATTTCAGGGCCTCAAATCTAGCTATTGCCTAATTGATAAAAAAAAAAAAGATGTTTGGACAAGTTGTGCCTTTCACTTAGGTGGATACATTGCTAAATAGAGAGCTTTCAATTTCTTCCGCACACCAATAGTAGTCTTCTCCTCACAAACTTGCCTCAACATATTATCATCAAGACCCAAGCCGGCAGTCTGTCAATGCTCTCTTATTAATATTTTTCATTTCATCTGTTGATGTACGCACCAAATCTGCATCAGTTTCCTCTATGGCACCATTGGTAGATCAAAGCTCCCTCTCTTTCAATCTCCCTAACCCTAACTCTCTCTATTCCTCTCTGTTCTCTCAACCAAACAAGAAGGAAGCGAGTTCACTGTACTGCCTTCCAATGTTCTTTGTCCGACTTTGACATAAAGCGGCTCACAACACTAACTACATGTGTAATGTCCGGACGTGTGTGCAAACCATAGCATACATCAAACTGCCAACGTCACAAGCATAAGGAACTCTAGACACGTATCTTATATCCAATGGCCCCTCGGCGAAGTAGACAACTTGAAATGTGTTGCCAATGGGGTAGAAACAGACTTCGCTTGACATGTGAACCGGTTCAAAACCTTCTTAATATACTCACTTTGAGAAAGCCAAAATTTTTCTTTTGGCCTGTTATGACGAATATCCATACCCAACAACCTCTTGCCTGCACCTAAATCCTTCATCAAACTCACTTTTGAGCATGGCCTTTGTTTTATTAATAGCAGACTTGCTCGATCTTTCCTGCAAGCAACTCATTTGTCAATTAACTCTTTTCTAAAATCCTTGTGACATACGACCATTTTTCACTAACCAGATTGTTAACCGATTTGTCTAGCCAAGAATTTCACTAACCCATTGAGTAGCATTAGCGGACACAGCCAGTTCAATTAATGTCTGCGGAATTGAACTCACCGTGTGGGGCTAATGGTACGCAAACGCAAGGTAAGATCGATGTATGTGTGGTCCTTTTTCGCTGAGACCGTCCGTGTCGCTTTCGTACCACGACGCGCACAAAGTAGCTGGGTTGCATAGATATGGACCAGCAGCGTCGTCTGTATCGCTAGCTGCCATACCAAAGCACATGCGTGTGTATAGTATTGTGTGATCGATCAGGTATGCCCAGCTGATCTAGATATATTACTGACTGATGATGCAGTACGTGTCCATATATATAGATAGAGATGTCCCAAAATGAGATTCCACCTGCAACCAAATGTAACTGTTCGTGATGAGGCTCAGACGTCGGCCTACCAAAATGAATTCGAGTGTATCTACGCATGCCATGGAAATTAGCCCCACTTTGGCGTAACAAAGTTCAGCTGTACGTCACCGGCCGACAGGCAAACACAATCATGATAAATTGACACGGCCGGGAAGAAACCTAACCCTAGGATACGTTTTTTTTTTTTTTGGTGACTTAACCCTAGGATACGTTGTGAGCTATTCATTAGCTGTTGTGAAGAAGAGAAATTCTCTAGAACCAGTTGTCCATCAGCTCATCAGGTGGCTCTTGGAATGTAGCAGTGTCGTGGCAATGATGGGAACGGAATGTCCGTGTCCTCCATGCCGAATAATCGCAAGCCTAATCAACTGAATGAATGAATATTCCCATGTATGGCAAAAACCAAAAAACCCTAGTACTACTACTACTGCAGTTCGGTTCCAGCTTTTCTGGTAGCCATTGCATGTCACATGTTCAAGGAAGGACAGCTCGGTTACTGGAAACAGAAACTGTAGGGACTAGTGGCCGGTGTGAGACTCTGATTTGAGTGTCGGGTTCACTCGGTCACCGGAGAAAATGTGGGATTCCACAGCCGGCCACCGTTACTTTACTGTACAGAATCTTTATGAAACCGCGCCAGTGGTTGGCAGATGGCTGGTTGTGTGTGTGTGTGTGTGTTTGAACTCTCCCGCGATGTCAAATGAAAATGTTTGAATGTCAAACGCAAATGTCATTTGTCTGAAGAACAGAAGATAGACAATAAAATCATTTAACCTTTGTTTATGTGGTCTAGGAGGGGGCTTTCCAACTTTATTAAAACCCTCTCGAAGCAAATATAGGGCGGGGGTCTAAATTCATGTTTTATATATAAAAAATAACTAAATAAAATAGCTTGCAATATATTTCCACTTTATCCATCAAATAAAGATGGCATATCAAATGAAATGGCATACCAAAAATGAAATAAAGTCTCTTCAAATTCCTTCAAATGCAAATGGCATATCGAATAAGATACTATAAATTCCTTCAAATTTTTAATCAGGCTGTAAATACCATGCTATTTCTTTGTTGAAAAGGTAGCATTGGCGAAGACAGCGTATTAATAACTCGCCGTGTGGGCCGGGAATGCATGATGGTACGCAAACGCAGGATCGACCTCTTGTCCTTTCCCTGAGGCTGAGACCGCGTCTCTTTCGTACCACGACGCGCACAAAAGTACGTAGTAAGTACTAAGCAAGCTGCTGGGATGCATATATATGGACCTGCAGCGTCCGTACGTCGCTCGCTGACATACTGTAGCACATGCGCGTAGTACTACACAGATCTTGATATGGTATACTGATTCATGTAGTACGTGTCCATATATAGAGAGAGATGTCCCAAGATGATTCCGCCAGCAACCGAATGTACTGTACGTGATGAAGCTCAGCCGCCGCCGGCCTGCCAAAGTGAGTACGCAATGCGATGGATCGGAGGAGGATCGGTCGTCTGTTTCTTGGGTGGGGAAGAAGCTAGGATCGCTGTATCAGTGGTCACGTCGTCGCTCCGATCCACCGCGCGCGAAGAATGGAAGATACAACAGTTGTTCAATGCTTGACAGCCGGAGAACATGGCATGTTTACCGATGGACAACGACAACATATATATAGATCGTTGGTCTGAATCGGAAGAAAAATGATCAACGCACGCAACAATAATTAGTCTTGATACGGAGTTGATCGGTTTCTAGAGGGACATGGCATGCTTTTGTTTTAATCACTGTTTTAATCACAAGCTAGATCGACCAGCAGAGACGACGAATAGCAAACTCGAAAGTTCCAAAACCAACTGCTGCCGCAGCGACACCGACTTAACAACCAAATACCCTGTTCGCAGGCTTTATTAGTCACCCGGTTAGCGATTTTCTCTCACAAAGATGGCATAGGGATTTTTCACAAAGATCAAATAAAGCAGCTGTCGAAGATTCTTTCTCACAAAGATCAGCCAGTCAAGATACCAGACGCCCAGGCCGAACAGCTTCTAGTGGCCGGTGGGAGACTGATTTGTGTCGGGTTCTCACTCGGTCACCGGAGAAAATTGGGATGAATAACCTCAAATCCACCGCCGGCCACCGCTAGTTTACTGTACAGAATCTTTATGAGACCGCGCCAGTGGTTGGCTGATGGCTCGTCTGTCTGGTGACTCTGGTCTCTGCTGCGGAGCAACAGCAACTATACTCCCCTTGGACGCCGCACCGCCCCCGTTGACTGAGCCTCGGGCACTTGGCAAATCCATCCATGTTTTTCTTGGGCCTCGCGTACTCTTTTTTTTGGCGTCTATCTACGCCGCTCTTCCCGGGACACGGCGGGCACGCGTCGCGCTCGCCAAGCTCGCCGGACGCCGCGCACGGAGTAGCCGAGGAAAGGGCGCGCGAGACAAGGAAGGACGACGGGCCGGGGAGATGTGCGATTTCGGCTCGGCTGTTGCTGTTCCGCGCGCGAGCCTGGCAAAGCTCGACTCACAGTGGGCCGTAGGAACTTTGGGCTAAGGAGGATGCGAGGGGTTTTGTCTTTGGTCCATGGTTAGCTTGTTCGACTGGGGAATGCTCAAAAAAAAAAAAAAAAAAAAACTGTTCGACTGGGGCAGTTTGTCTGGGCCGGCATCTGTGGCGTGGCGAGGCTCTACTGCCGGATGGGCCTGTCGCACCGGTTGAACGAGCCTCGGATTTTCTTTTTTCTTTTCTTTTTCTTTTGTTTTCAGCATAGAGCCTCGCATTTTCTATCCATTTTCCTTTTAGAATATTTATTTAGACTTGCACATCTTCATGATAATGGTTCATGCTTTGGTACATGGATGGTTAAGATGGGGTACATGGACAATCGAATGAACCAACAGGAATAAGTGATACATGCACGATTGGCGACAAGGGGGCTAAAGCAAAGGAGACGTTGATTTCTATGAAGATTTAATGGCGTTTTGGAGGCTTTTGCTACAGTGATTTAGTGGTGATTATATGCTCCTAGGGAGTTCTTAATTATTTTCAAGTGAAGCATTTTGATTTGATGGGTTCGGCGTGGTGCTTAATTATTTCCTGTCTCCAACTTGATTTTTCTTATTGTTCCTGTTCTTCGGTGGCAAATGTGTGCTTGTCACGATAAAATTGGCAAATAGAGAGGTGACCACAATATCCGTGGCAAATAGTTAAATATCCCTCGCAGTACAATGCTAAGATCCAATCTATATATACACGTCGAATTTGGAAATAGTAAAATATGATGAGAAATGGATTTAGACATATAGTTTGAGTATCCTTGTCATATGAATGTGGATACATATAGCCATATTTTCTTTTGACGGATATACAATTATGAGATAATTTGCGTAACATTTTAGCACCCGCTCGCTTGAGCCTCTAGCTTTTGTGGTCCTCTGTGTTAATCACTCGTTATTGTGTTAATTTTCATCCTACTGTTCCCCTCTATCACGAATATAGTGTATTTAATGATTCTAGAACAGATAAGAGAGAACATGACAGACGTATCAGCCTTCATTTTATCTAAACCTTCTATATTTTAAACCCCCACTGGGGGAGTTCTCGACACGACGGGGGTTTAACCTCGGCCAGCCCCCACCATGTTTTATTGCATGCAGAAAAATCTCTAGCGCTCCCTCCACCACAAACGCAGTTTCATCTCACGCCAGCCGGCCGGTGCAGCTAGCCAGAGCGTTTCCCCGAGGAGCCGAATGGACGTGTTCCTTTTCCAATTCCAGAAACTGAAAAAGAAGAAACTGCCACTAGCGCACCATCCATAAAAATGCAAACAAGGAAATGAGGAACCATCGTCGCCGCCGAAGAAAACCAAAGGTCGTCATAGTCAGGTTTAAATAGCTCTGTTCCACATCCACTCGGCAGCACCAGCGCGTTGTGTGTCGAGTTGCCTCCGCCCGTTCGCCCGAGATGGCTTGCTCGCTGCATCCTTCACCGCCAGTGCAAAAACCCCGCCAGCGAGATGGCTTGCTCTGCCTCCGCCGGTCCGCCCGAGATGGCTTTGCTCTGCCTCCGCCCGGTCAACGAGCCAACGACGATGGATCACCTCACCAGTGCATGCACACGGCCATGCACCCCTCACCTGTGGTACAGACAATAACATGGCGGTCGTTCGCAGGCTGGATCTCGACGCCGAAAGCTCGATCCTGTCGGTATCGGGAAGTATCCGGAGAAAAGGAGAAATAAAAGTAATTAAATTAAATCATGATATCGATACTTCCCCGATACTGCCGGACACGCCACCATGCCTGCCTCGCGACTCCGGCCGCGGCCGCTCCTGCCGCCCGCGGCTCCTCCCTCGCGACGCGGCCCGCTCCTGCCTCGCGACGCCGCCTGGCGCCCGCGGCTGCTCTGGACGCTCCTGTCGCGTGACGCTGCCGCCCTGCGCTAGAGGTGCCGCCCGTGGCTCCTCCGGCCGTTCGCAACGCCGACACCGCTGGCTGCTTCCACTTCAACGCCCGCTCGGCTCGGAACTCGGCACAGCCGACGGAGCGCACATCAGGAAGAGGACGGGCGACAGGGCGGATAAGGTCGTGGGGTCTCCGTGCCTGGTGTGTTGCGTGAGTTTATTTCCCTTTTGTTTTCTTTATTTTTTTTTGTTTTCCCTTTGAGTTTCAAGCTTATTCGTATACATTTTCCTTCAGCACATTATGGTTATATAATCTTCTTTTTTTCCCTCAGGGATTTATTTACACAAATCACACATGGATTTCTTAATCTGATCGCATACTTTGTTTTTTTACGCTTGGATACCATAGGATTAATTATTAGTTTACCTCATACCTTTATGCAATATATCTACTAACATGGTGTATCTTCGGGCCTGTTTGCTTTACACCACCACAGATTTTGTGGCGAGCGTGGCGCCGAATCTTCGACGATCAAAATGGGCGCCTAACCTTTGGCGTATTTTACAACAGAGTAAAGTTGTGGCGTGACGTCCAAACACCGAACCAAACACCCGCCATTTGGTCACCGATCATCCACATATACCCTGAGGCCCATCCACATATACCCGAGGCCCTGAACCATTCATCTCCTCCTCTCTAAGCTCTCCGTTGCACATGTCGATCATGGCGACCCTGTACAGTGCTGAGGCAGAGGCTTTCGGGCTCACGCGACTTACTGCTTTCAATGAGAATTGGTATTTTTCTAATATTTTAGGTATTGTTCGTGCAATTATGGAGTATTTTATACCTAGCAAATGATTTGAACCAATATATATAGCACATCTGTCAATATCAAGGTAAATCTCTTTCTATTCTACTTAAACTTATTCTCTTTGCAATCAAAATTTATAGAAATACCCAGCAACGCGAACGCGAGAGTCCTCCTAGTTTTCTAAACCCCGTAGACTAAATAGTGTTTGGTTAATAAACAACAAGTAATAATAGAATAATAACTACCAATTTAATGCTATTATTTTGCAAACTTTTTTTGTTCTTTAAAATCTTATATTTAAGTATATAAATTTTGAATGCACCAAGGAGCGAGTACTGTATGTGTTAATGTTCATGCTTAGTACTAAGTGACTTGATACCTACTGTAAACGCCAGTACTTTGACTTTATTATGGCATGTCGGCCTAGGGCCCACCGTTTTTTTCTTTATCCAGGGTCACTGATCCAGACAGCCAAACCAGCAACGAACCAGTTTTTCTTTTTCCAGCTGAAACCAGTCGGATCGATGGAAGGAAAGCCTTTCCACTCCCTGGTCACAGTCACAGTCACAGTCGCACCAAGCTGGATTCACTGCACTCGCTGCTTTGAGCTGGAGCTAGCTTCTCATTCCATGGCAGTTGCAATGCGATGCCGACAAGGAAGAGGAAAGCGACCCGTCGTGTTGATAAGCATGGCCAGTTCACCGCATCCAGATTCCAGTTAACCGCATTGCCCCCCTTCGTTCTCGCATTCTCTGCTTTGCTCTCTTTGCCCAGGCAACAGGCATGTACCGAGGAGTACCATTCATCAAGCAGCAGTAGAATCCGTTCACGTCGCTGTCCCACGCACTGATGGCCACTGGAATCGCCGCCCCTTTCCACGCACGCACAGCACCGTATCAGGGACCAATATAATTAATCCAGCTTCATTCTAGTACCATATACAGTACAGTAGTTCGCTCTCTTGTATAATTATATTAAAAGTTTGTTCGGCAGGATATACAACTTTTGGCGGGAGTTTTACACATCGGCAGAGCACATCCCACTTCTTGTTGATCTACTGTAGGGAGGAAGCAGCCAAGGCCCAGGGGACACCGGGATCTTTCGCTTGGTAGAAAGCGGGTCAAAAGGCGATAAGCATGCATGCAAATGTGAGATGTGCGGCGTGGGCCTCCGAGTTCAGATCCACTTGATCCGTGGTAGTAGGAAAGCAACTTTTGCGCGATGATGATTTTTGGTTACACAAGTGTTGGCACATGAGTAGATTACGTACATTTCTTTTCAGAAACAAGTAACGAACTTCCCACCCAGACGGCGGCCAGACCCAGCTCCGCTAAAGGCTTTGACGAGCTCAGGATGCAAGCGGGCCGCTCTGCAGACGGCCCGCACGTCGCCGCTCTAGCCGCAATCCTGCTCAGCAGGCTTAGCGGGCGTCCACTCGCTAAAAGCACATAAGCCTGCATGCTCCTGCAGGTTTAGCGGTGGAGCCTGCAAAGCCTAGTGGAACCCGCATGAATAGTTAAGCTAAATTAAAGCAAGCCCGTCCATACTTACAGACTCCTATGGTCAGGCCAACGTCGTCAAGACGGGGCATGCAGACGATGCGGAGGCGAGGGTCTCCACTCGCTGCTGCTACTCTCGTAGTCGTAACTGCTACAATGTTCGTGAATCGTGAGATCATGACATCTGCCGGTTGTACTTCTTCTCTTTCTACCTGCACATCTCGTGCTGATGAGCGGCATAGAGTTGTTCATGTGCGAAGACTTGGGGCCTGGCTCCCACCGCGCAGAACGTGTTCATGATGCCGATGCCGGCCTCCATCCTCGCCGCTGGTAGCGCCGGACGCCGTCGGCCTCCGGGGCAACGTTCGCGTACTAGCAAACGCCTTTCCACATGGCAGTCGCGCTCGCCGTGTCGCTTGGCGGCTGCTTGGCGCAATTGAGCCTCGATCATGCCCGCGTGCTTCGGCACCAGACCACGGTGGAGTCACACGAGGAGGAGATAGTTGAAGCCTCGCAGGCATGTGCAGGATTTTGCAGGTTTGGCAGGATGCCCGCATACGCTGGCAGGTTGGACCGCTTCGACCGGCAACAAAAAACCAAGCGGCTTGCGGCTGTCCAGCGGGCCTGTATTGCGGGGCGGGCTAAGCAGGTATGCGGGCAGGCCCGCGCCGCTTGCATCCTGAGACGAGACTAGAAATTCGGAGGTTTTTTCGCAAAGAGGCATCATCATGCTTAGAGCCGAAGGGCTACTAGCTAGCCGCAAGTCAACTAGTAAAGGTATGGGTGGCGAGGCATGAACATGCATGGCGGCGTCCCTGGTCGGTGCCGGCGGTGGCGCAGGTGACTGAAAACCCACGCATAGGCCCACTAGCTATCTACTGTGTATCTAATAAGGTTGCATTAGGTTCCTGCCACGTCTGTCATATTATATATAAACACTATCATAGTGAACTGATCTGATGATCCCAGACGCGCCCAAAGTTCTTAAAGATTCATATTGAACTCAGATACCGATAGTCCATATGAACAACAGGTAAAATATATACTACTCTTTTTAAAACATGGAATTGTACGTGGAACTTTGATAATTATAGGAGATGCTGCAGCAGAGCAGATGAGCAGCAATAAATTCCCCTAATACGCACTTTCCAAATTATTGTATTTGCCACCCCCCCCCCACTATCTCTCTAATTTTGTCATTGCACGGTCATATCCCTCTGTGCATTGTTGCTTGCCTCTCCGCCCTGCTACACCATCGCCTCTCGCCTCCCTGATTTGTAGCCTGCACCACGTCCCGCCTCCCCGCAGGTTTCAAAGGCATGGCGCCTCCTCCTTGACCATTGAGCATCTTCCTCGTCCTTGACCCTGGCTTGCGTCGGCCCTATACCTGACCATGGTTGCGCCGATCAACTTGGGACATCCACTGGGGGTGGTTACAACAAAGGGAAAGAGTGGCGAGGGCCTAGTGGCCCATGTCTCTATGAGGAGTAGTACCGAGAAAATGCTAGAAATGATGCAAGATAGGTTTCAGGCCACGGTTAGGGCCTAGTGGCCCTAGGCGTTAATCCATGCTAGATTTGTGTAGGATAGTCTATGAAAGGGTTAAGTCAAAGTTGACAATAAGAGTAGAGAGAGGCTGGTGCTAGCCTACTACTCCATCCAAAAATCGGGATCATATGAGCAAAACCGAGGTTTCCAAAAATCGGGATCGTTTTAGGTGGTCCTCCCATTTTGATAATAAATATGACGCCTCGTACTGCATGCCGTTGTGTATGTGCCCATCCTAGTGACTTGCATGCGCCTGGGAAGTAAAACAGATTACGTGCAACGTGGTGATTAATTGAAAATCTGCACAACTTTGTGCTTCTTGGTCACTGTGCCAAAGGCTAAAATGATCCCGAACTTTAGATGGAGGGAGTATATGCTAGAGACCTGGCCTAGAGTGGGCAAATGGAGCTTAGAGTCACCCTAAAATATTCTTTATATGTTTTCTAGTTTATAGGAATACAGTGAAAAGATATACTCTTCAACAGCCTCTTTAATTAGATTTAAATATCCTCTATTTTAGATTTTTTGCTAGTCATGGATGAAGAGTCAGGATGACTCTCTGGAGTGTGCTTATAATATGAAAAGCTACTAGACGATACAAAGATGTAGAAAATGATTCTTACTCAAATGACTATAAACGATGATTTAGAGAGTAGATTTTAGAAAGACTTTTCAAGATACTCGTAGGCAAGACAAAAAAAAAACAATGTTTGTGTCGATAGGTAGTAGACAACTAATGAGCTATTATATATGAATTTGACCATTAAAAGGGAATTTAAACAACCACAATCTCCAAAACCCATAAAGGGGTATATTGAAATGAGATGCTTTTATTCGCACGGCGATACTCCTCCCGTTCGCTTTTTTAACTTCATATAAAGCGTGTTTGACCTCTCGCCTTATTCAACTTTTTTAATAAATATTACCACTTTTGTTATGATTTATTACATCACTAAAGATATTGTAATGACGTTTTGTTTGTTTTATAATTTACATAAAAAATTTGAATAAGAGGCCAAACACATGGTTTATATGAAGAAAAAAAATTGCAAAGTATTTTTAATGGAACGGAAAGTACCACATAAGGGAGTGAGAAAGAGGCGAAAGCGACTATGCAAGTACAAAATCCACACCATACATATTTTGCTCACATACCGACATGGCCACCGTACCAACCATATCCACTTCCAGCGCTGAAAAGGAGAGCGAACCCGATAGCGACACGGAACGCGCACCCCACCCCACCCCACAGCGCCGCCGCGGGCCCACCCGTGCTGCTATTAAGCAGGTGATGGGATCACGATCACACGATCCAGCACGCACGGCTCCTCTCCTCTCCTCGCCACGAGCACCTCCCTCCCCTGGTCCTCACGCCCCCCCGCGCCCCTCCCTGCTCTCCGCCTCCATCCCCGCCCCCATCGCCACCCACCGGCACCTCCGGCGGCCCCCACCGACCCGCCTCCTCCCCGCGCGTCCGCGGCCCGCACCCGGCGTCCCTCGCGGCGGCGACGCGCGAACGTTCGTCCCCCCCTCCCTTCCCCGGTGGTGAGCGCCCCTCTTCTCTGATCTAATCTGATTTTGTCCACACGACTCTGCATCTTTCATTCCGTTGGATTGCGTCTAGTCGCTGGAGAAGCCGGATCTTCTCCGCCCGACGTCTCCGAGCAGCGGAAATGGCGTCGTTTGGTCAACCTTTTTTGGTCCCAATCGAAGCACCGGGAGAAATTTTTTTCCCGTTGGGGTTGTTCATGTCTCGGATGCCCCCACCCCTGTTCTCTTAATTTCATTCCACTAATGCTCGAGACCTCGTAATGGATGTCGGATTGAGCGAAATAGAAAAATCGATTAACCATTCTTGTTGCACAGGGACAGTGCAAAAGTTGCGCCTCCTCTGTTTTCTGAAATGCTTTCGTTTCCTGTGTGTGCTCTCCTCTCCTCTCCCTCCCTGATCAGAGTAACGGAGAGCCCGAGCCGCCATGAGCGGAGGGGTGGAACCGGAGACCCCGCCGGGTAGCAGCAGCAGGAGCGGGGGCAGCACGCCCGTGGGCGGCAAGCCGCCACGCCACCACCTCACGTCAATCCGCCACTGCGCCAGCAGCGCCCGCATCGCCGCGGCCTCCGCCGAATTCGTAAACACAACCTCGCTCGCTGCCCACCCCCCCAGCATTTGTTTGGCCCCAACACAAATTTCACGTTTGTCCTTTTGTTCTCCTATACATGCAGGGGCTGGATTCGGGGACGCTCAGCTTGATCTCACCTCCCGCGGACATCCGTCCAAGCTTCTTGCCTGTGTTCAGGTCGGGGAGTTTCGCCGATATTGGGCCCAAATCGTACATGGAGGACGAACATGTCTGTGTGGACAACCTCGTCGAGCACCTTGGACTCCGTCTCCCGGGCATCCCTGCACCGGGTGCCTTCTATGGGGTGAGTTGGAATTGCATTTGCATCTGACCTAAGTGCCGGCTAACTGCTTTTGTAAAGTATTTAACAATGTGTGTGTACACTTTATGGATCTATCTATGATTTGTTCTTTTGTTAGTGGCAATAATGTTGCTATGATAGCTTCTAGTTTAGTCTGACTGGAGATGCATGGATAGTCCTCCTCTAGTGTATTCATGAATCATGATGGTAGAAATGATTGAACTGAAGAGGAATCGGTTTCACATGGGCAATGATAAATGCCATTCAATCATCAAAAAAGAAAAAAGAAAAACCCAGATGATAAATGCTTTTCTTTCTATTTTGGACCTTTTGGTACTACATACACACTGCATATGGTAATTTTGCAAGTGAGAAATATGTGCCTTGCTCTTTTGCCACCTGGCCTTGCAGTTTTTACTGTTCTGTTTGTGAAAATTCAGGTGTTTGATGGTCATGGTGGTACTGATGCTGCCTGTTTTGTCCGGAAGAATATACTGAAGTTCATAACCGAAGATTGCCACTTCCCCAACAGCATCGAGAAGGCAATCAGAAGTGCTTTTGTAAAGGCTGACCATGCTATTGCGGATTCCCAGTCTCTTGATCGGAATTCTGGGACCACAGCATTGACAGTCCTTATATCTGGCAGGTAAATTCCCATGTTAGTACATCAATATGTATGCTTTAGAAATTTATTGGCATTGGTCAAGATAATCATGTTGCTATATGAGTATAGTCCTAATTTTTGACATAATAAATTAAGTAGTCCAAAAGATTTGGTGTGGCGAAGATGATTAAAACATCTGAAGTTAATGCTTCTCTGTATACTTTTTTTTTTGTTACATGAAATTACTAAGTTGATGACAAGTTTCGTTTCAATCAAACTATTAGTTAAAGCCTGTTCATGGGTTTATGAGTCAGTAGAGGCACTTCATTTCAAACCATTAGTTAAAGCCCTGTTCATAGTACCTTTACCTGACAGTCGTTTCACATTTACTGCCTCAACCTCCAATATCATCTGTACATTAAAGGTTCTTTGCTGGTCCAAGCTGTTCTTGGGGTCTTATTACCTTTATGGGTTGTCTGTATGCTGTTCACAGCCGTTTTGATTAATTATGTACTATGGCATCTCAAATTATGAACTCACCAACCCCATTAAAATGGTTCAGGACACTGCTTGTTGCGAATGCTGGTGACTGTCGAGCTGTATTAGGAAAGCGAGGCCGAGCAGTTGAACTCTCTAGAGACCACAAACCCAACTGCACAGTTGAAAGGCTCAGAATCGAAAACCTTGGCGGTACCGTCTTTGATGGCTACCTCAACGGTCAGCTGGCTGTAGCAAGGGCAATTGGCGATTGGCACATGAAAGGCTCCAAAGGCTCTGCATGCCCTCTCACACCAGAGCCTGAGTTTAGGGAGGTTAGGCTTACCGAGGAAGATGAGTTCTTGATAATAGGCTGTGATGGCCTTTGGGATGTGATGAGCAGCCAGTTTGCTGTTTCCATGGTCAGGAAAGGACTGATGGAACACAATGATCCACAGCGGTGCTCGCGAGAGCTTGTCCAGGAAGCGCTTAGGCGCGACTGTTGTGATAACCTAACTGTAGTTGTCGTGTGCTTCTCAGCAGACCCACCCCCTCAAATCGAGGTCCCAAGATTCCGAGTACGAAGAAGCATCTCAATGGAAGGGCTGCATACGCTGAAGGGAGCTCTTGAACAGTAATGTCTGAGCTCTAAAAGTGTACCGTCGCCTTCAACTTCTGTCCTGAAGAATTTTCTCTTCTTTGCTGTTGGTCTGTCAAAGTTTTGCTCCACTCATTGGTGTTTTGAGATATAGAGGATCTCGGAATAAGTTTTGTAGAATTATTTTGGAAGAAATTTTGTTGAGGTGTAGGCTAATTAATCTTCTTTTTTTTTTTTTTTTGTTGAGGCAATGATTTATATGTACCGGCCACCATTTGATTGTTGGTTGCTCACAATGTAATCGAGCAACTAACCCAACATTGTTGTTCTGGTACAAATGAGAGTTATAGCAGTTGATCATTTTTTGATCTGGTTCAGATTTCCACTTGTATTATTGGATGAGCTCCCTGTTCATTATGAGAACCAAAAAGAAAATAAAGTTATTATATGGGATGAATCCTGTCTGTGGCCTAGCACGGATTTTGTTCATCTTTGTGCATGTTGAAAAACCTGATCAAAACTTTTTTTTTTTTTGGGTTGAAACCATCTGTTGGGAATTGATTGATCTGCAGTAGATGCGGACTTCGTTCGATTTAACAATGTTCTGAAACCTTTTCATTTGTAAGTTTCTCCTGTTATAATAAAGGAAAAAACACAACAAAAGAAAGACATGACTGAATCACATAACAGAGTACAGAAGCCGCTGCAGCATCGAGCAGAACTGATCATGATCAGCGACGTTCGTTGCTACAGCTTGTGAATGGTAGGGTGCATGACCGCAGTTGGGCACCTCTGGATGCACATCTCTTGTAAATGCCGGCGATGCCAACCGTCATTCCACAACTCTCCTGAATATGGCCGCGGTCCCGGCCGCCGCCGGCGCATCATGTGCTTCGCGCCGATTCCAGCCGTCTGCCACTCGTATGCGCAAACTTCCATCATGTCATGCTTTGTCTGACCCAAGGTCGTCGTCTTGATGGTTCTCCGGCAGTGATGACTGAGGAGACTCGATAGATCAGGCGGCAAACGGCGGCGCACGGACACAAAAGACGGCGAGGACGCCGTTGGATTTGGCAGTGGAATTCTCCTCTTCTGACTCGTGGCCTGTAAGTTCAGCCGCTTTCCACGGCTCACGCACCCGGCTCCCCAATCTCCATCACGTGGTTCGCGTCAGTTCCAGCCGTCCGCCGCGCGCACACGTCGTACATGACTTGTCGACGGCGCGACCCAAGGCGCGATCTCGGCGCTCGGCCGGGGTTTGCCGCTTCGGTCCCTCCTGGGTTGGTTGGTTTTGGCCCTCGCCCACCGTAAAACTCCTCTAAACTGTGGGCACACACACACAAAGCGTGTGGTCGTGTGGAAACCACGGACTGAGTCGTCGAGTGTGTCCGCAAATTATTCTCACATAACCGAACCATTCTGCGATCCTGGCCATGGACCTTTCAATCTCTTGCGTTGAGCCATTGCCATTTTGTGTGTGTGGCAGTTGGGTGGATGTACGGCAACTGGTTGTAGTCAGAATAGCATGCCAAAAAAGAAGCAGATCAGGCTGTGGAGTTAATTTTGACTTCACAACAGGTACAGAGAAACGGCCAAGATTAATTTGCATTCTTAATCCGGCATGATCATTTTGCTCCGAGATAAAAAAAAAACAACGGGTACATTCTCAAAAAAACAACGGGCGCGATTTTGTCCGAATTTCAAGTAGCATCCCTAGTTTGTCAAAAAAAAAAAAAAAAAAGCATCCCTAGAAGAGGTATACTAGGGGCTGCTTTAAATTATGCAAATGTTGCGATATTAATATATTCTCTTTTCTATAAAACAATAAATTGTCTCCCGTAGGGTTTTAAGGTTTTGAAGCGGCCAGTGATTTCTTCTCTTCGACGGGTTATATATATATATTCTATTTCTATAAAATATGCAATACTCATATATCATATATTGCTAGGGTATGCCCTCAATCAGATAGCACTCATTGCCCATCGGCTAATTCTTATCAAAATAACAATAGGAATTGATGGAGCCTTCACGAAAGAATCTCTTTGTAGCCACCGTTGCCGTCCTCCTCATCATCACCGCCGCCGGTACGTTGCATAGTATGCATGAGCTATACTATATGTACTATCCTCTTACATTTATAAATATATAAGAAGTCGCAATGGCAACTCTCGATGGGTGAACTTGGTTGATGCTTTTGTCTAATGTGCTGTTCGTTCGCCTACACGTTGATACAGAGATGGCGTCCGTTGAGGCGGGCGGTGACTGTTACCGTCTGAGCGCAAAGTTTAAGGGGTGGTGCTTGTACCCGGATCACTGCGCAGATGTATGCTGGAGTGAAAGCAACGACAACTTTAGCGGCAAGTGTCGCGGCTTCCCCTCCCGTTGCTACTGCAAAACATGCCCGCAGGGGCGAAAGGCCGCTCCTGGGTTGTCTATTGTCACGGCGAGGCTGCCGGCAACGTTTGGATGAGCCCTGCATGCCCCGGTGTAATGTTTGCCTGCTACCAGCCGGCCGGTAGCTTGTAGTGTGATCGATCATGACTCGTGAGAAAATCAGTTTCGTGACAATAAATTCCTGCCCTTCGATCAACATCAAAATTAAAAAAAAAAAAAAAAGTGTATTTTGCTCATGCAAGCATGCTTCATCAACATGTCCTCTTACCCGAACTTTGTTGGGCTTCATCCTCCTAATTTCTTGCAGTTCTATCTGCAATCTAATTGTAATGACTGATCTATAAGTAATGAAGCGATGTTTTTCAAAAAAAAAATGATTATGCTGTTTAATTTGGACAATTGAACCCTACACCCAGTGTCGGAAGGAGAGTCTTATTGTTGTGCCCTAGTGTCAAGAGTTCAAGTAGGGGTCTTACTGTAAGTGACTTGTGTGTATAAATGCAACCATATTGCTTCGGGCCTCCCCACCCCTCTTATATCACTCCTCTACGCAACGGGTCATGCATTTGTGCTACCATGGGAACCCCTCTCTCTTTGACTCCCCCTCTCTTCTCCATTGTCGGCAATCACGCCCTCTCCTCTTCCCCAAATCCGGTGTGCTTAGAAGGAGGCTTTGGGGAAGGCACGCTGACAAGGAGATGAGAACAAACTCCCCCTGCGATGTAGGAGGCTGCCAGGCCAGGTCGTATGGGGGGCGCACCCCATGGCCATTGCGACAACGGGAAAGGGAGGGGGAAGGAGGCCATCGTGGGTGGTGGGTAGTAGTGTGGTGGGCGTCCAAACTTATATCTTTTCCGCCAAGAGACTAGTTACATAATACATAAACAAATTTAGACTAGTTGTTATTTCTATATTACCTGGTTAAATAATACATAATACAAATTATATGATATAGTATTTTAAAACAGTAAATTGTAAGAGCCAAGAGACTCTATAATTTCTTTTTAAATGCTAGGAATAGATATTTTGGTATAAAAAACTATCATACAACAACTTGTTTATTTGGTTATCTAAATATAGCTATCTTCTATTCTGGATTTCTCGCTAGTGGTTATCCAAGAGCAACTTCAACTCCTTGAAGATCAACAACCCCCCCAACTTCTTGGCTAAAAAAAGCCAAATAGCTATCTTATTTTACAAAATCGAGATAACATATCTTTTGGAGACTACATTTTTACTATACAAATTCTAAAATAGCCTCCACAACCAGAATAGCCAACCTGTTAAAGTTGCTCTAGATATAGCTAGAGAAAAAATGTTGGATAGTGCAAAGATATAAGAAACTCTTTTTATGCAAATGACTCTCAAATAATGATTTGGAGAGTAAGATTTAGAGATGCTCCTTAGTATATGCATATGCACGTAGACAAGCTAGATTTTCACAATACCGTGACATGAATTTTGTGCAAATACCTGGTTAAATAATACATAATACAAATTATATGATATAGTATTTTAAAACAGTAAATTGTAAGAGCCAAGAGACTCTCTAATTTCTTTTTAAATGCTAGGAATAGATATTTTGGTATAACAAAACTATCATAGAACAACTTGTCTAATTGGTTATCTAAATATAGCTCTCTTCTATTTTGGATTTTTCGCTAGTGGTTATCCAAGAGCAGCTCCAACTCCTTAAAGATAAAAGAACAACTCCTTGGCTAAAATTAATAGCCAAATAGCGAACTTCTTACTTCACAAAATCAGATAACATATCTATTGGAGATTACATTTTTACTATGCAAATTCTAAAATAGCCTCCACAACCATAATAGCCAAGAGTTGCTTTAAATATAACTATAGAGAAATAATTGTTGGATAGTGAAAAGATATAAGAAACTTTTTTTTTTTATGCAAATAACTCTCCAAATAATGATTTAGAGAGTAAGATTTAGAGATGCTCCTTCTAGTATATGCATATGCATGTAGACAATTTAGATTTTCACAATACTGTGGCATGAATTTCGTGCGTCTCACTTGCGGCTGCACGGCACCCGGAACATGGTAGGCCATGGCCAACAACTAAAAGCAGGCGATTAGTAAATGGGAGATTGTCCCTTCAATCCATATTCTGGCCAACGCAATGCTATCAATGCTACTTCCATTTCCATGCATGTGTCATGCATAGTGGGACACTTTCGTGGGACCCACTTGGGTAGATGTCCGTACCACGGAACCACGGCAACCGTACCTGTTGTAGTCAGAAAATTAAGCTGCTAATAAAGAAGCAGACCAGGCTGTGAAGTTAATTTTAATTAACTTTACAACATGAACAAAGAAACCACACAGATTAATTACATTTTTAATCTGGTATGATCATTTTGCTTTGGACAAAACCAGCGGGTATGATTTTTGTCTAAAAATTCAAGGGGCAGGTAATATAGGAGATCTCAAAAGGAGTCTGTTTTCTATAGTATACTCCTACGTTATTAGCAATAAAAAATTACTACCTGCCATGATTTCTTTAAGGTTTCGTAGTAGACATGTAATTTCTTGTCTTCGACGGGTAATATATACCCCTCAAGCTAGCCAATATCACTTCTTCGTGGTCATCAAAACCAAAATAATTACCTGATTAGTAATAATAAACCAATGAAGTATTCACAAAGAAATCTCTCTGCCACCGTCGCCGCTATCGCTGCCGTCCTACTCATCATCGTTGCCGCAGGTATATATTTGCATGAGCTATATATTTATTATTTATATATTCCTTCCATCTAAAATTATAAATCATTTTAATTAACTTTTTTAGTTAAAAACATCTTAACTTTGATCATATTTATATAAATAAACTACCTCCAGCTCACACTTTAATGACATGAATATGTATTCAACCGGCTGAGTAGGCATTACTATACTTGCTTTTCGGTTCTTCATTCATTAATTATATTTTCATAGTATATCTATTTGATATTATAAATTTCTATAATTCTCTCTATAATATTGGTCAAACTTTAAATATGGTTTTCACTCTCAAGGGTAGTATATATCAAACGGCAGGTTGCAATCGCAACTCCTGATCCTTTTCTAAAAAAAATTCGCAACTCTCGATGGCTGAATTTGTTTTTCTTCACCCACTCGTTCATACAGAGACGGCGTCTGTGGAGGCGGGTGATGATTGTTACCATCGGAGCGCAAAGTTTAAGGGGTGGTGCTGGTCCGTCAAGCACTGCGCAGATGTATGTTGGCATGAAGGCGACGACAACATTGCCGGCACGTGCCGCAGCTTCCCGTCTCGCTGTTACTGCATAACATTCTGCGGCGGGCAGGGGCAAAGGGCCGCTCCTCCGGCAACGATTGGACGAGCCCTGCATGCCCCGGTGTAATGTTTGCCTGCTACGGTGCTACCAGCCGGTAGCTTGTACGTAGGAATGTATTGGATTGATCGTGAGAAAATCAGTTCGTGACAATAAATTCTTGCCCTTCGATCTGCATCAAAATCAAGAATAAAGTGTGTGTTTTTTTTTCCATGCACGCAGGCTTCATTGTTAGTAGTTGAATCATGCCATCGTTAATATCAACACCTTCATCGTCTCGATCTAGCTCGAGCGCCCCAACCTCCACTACTATCATCCACTAATGCTAATCCTAGGTCTTAGTCACTTCTCCTTATTCAGTTCTGTGACCAACACCCTAGCCCCCTCTTCGCTCCTCGGGTTTTTGAGCTTTCCTGTCGTCGGGGAAAAACTGCAGCCGGCCAGGACGCCTGGTAGTGTTTTGGCTCATCAACATATTTAAATTCAAGAAGAAAGTACTAATAAAACATTTACAGGCAACCGTACCGGTTTTAACAAAATATCGACGCCAGGTACATGTGTCATCGTCACATGCCCAACACGGGCAGTGTTCTCCGGCGGAGAAAACAGGCCAGCTTGGACCCATGGAGCGGCAGCCGCCGCCACCGTGCCGAGCGGGCTCCACGGTGTGCCCTAGCCACGCGCAAGGGGAGAAGGCACCCACAACCATGGCCATCGGCTCCGCCGGCCCTCCTATGAGTTTCCATGTGGAGTCCTAGTTGATTTAGGGAAGAGTTGTTAAGTTAGTAAGTCGAGTTTGTTAAAGATAGAAAGGAGAATCCATATCCGATAAGGATCTCCTAGTTTGGTAAAGAGTCAAGTCACATAATGACTCTAAGTACACTGGGAGATCCATTTAAGTAAGTAATAAAAGATTGAAAGCTCATTTCCCTTCCCTCTGTCTACGCACGCACCTGCCCCTATCTCCTGTCCTACCGCACCTGCCGCTCCTGCTCCGCTGCCCATGCGGTGTCGTAGCCGCCGTTGTCGATGAGCCTAAACAACATCAGCCGACTTATCAACTAAACAAATAGGTAGTATCTGCAAGTTCCGGAGGTGATCCACTTAGAATCATGTTGCGGCATCTCACTAGTACTGCCTACTACCCAAAAAAACAAAACATATCCAGACTTATCTAACTCCTTCGGGGTCAAGGTTTTTGCTTTTTGAACACGAGGAAAAAGGAAGATTCTAGATTTTCGATCCCAGGGTTAAAGGAAGGGAACAAAGTCCCAATATGATTCATAGGAGGAACGTAATGGTTCTCTATGCACTTTTTATGTGTTCACTATTCATCTTCTTCGATATTTTTTAAACAAGAATCTAGGGTTTTATAATTGAGCAGAAAAGAAGAGAGGAAATTATGACCACCCAAAGAGTTTGTGGATTCTCTTTATGAAGATTTGAGGAATCCTCATCAGAGTCCTCTGTTGTAAATTTTCATTAGTAAATGTGTCAATTCATATTTGTTTTTCCTTTTAAGTTATTACTCTTTGTTGTTGTTGCTTCTCTCGAGCGATAGAGTCTATGATAAAATTTTAAAAGTCACTAATCTTCATGGCTGAGCGAGCTAGGTTTTGCATCGGAGATAAAAATAAGCACCTTCACTAACTCTTATCAGGCCGCGAATTGGCTTGTAGTCCAATGGTAGGACGGTCCAGTGAGACGTTACCTATCAGAGTTCAAATCTCTCAGGATTTACCATCAGTGGTAAGCGATGTTCCCGTCGTCGACGAGGCGCCAATGGTGTCTTCGGGAATCTCGAGATCTGCCAGGTACTCAGTCCTTCGGAGGTGCTCATAGGGGTAAGGTTTGCGTACGTGTATTCATATGGGTGAGTGTGCGTGCGTGTTGCGAGTGTCTACGTTGTGGGCCTGTGGCCGACCAGGAAGGGTGAGCATAGTTGGATGTAAATGTGTGGATGAGACACTTATAAGGAAAAAGAAAAACATGAGGTCACAACTGATAAGACAAGACAATGAGTTTGCTTAATTTAACGACTGCTAAAACGACATTTAGTGGGGGGGGGGGGGGGGGGGGGAAAAAGGGACAACAACAGATGGACTGAAAATCAGGGTAAAAAAAAAAAAAAAGTAACATCACAGCCGCTCAAAAAAAAAGAAACAGCGGAGGGGGAAACAGCAAAAAACTTTGTTGCTCAATAATATTAGATATAGATAAATTAATTAATGTATGTTCCCTAACAGCCTATATTTGTATTCGAGAGATATTTACTCTTTTTGTAACGCCAGAAGTTGATGGTACATCCGGCTAATTTAAAAATAAAGAGTGATTACTTTTATAAAGATAGATGAAGTAGGCTTTGATGAAAATTTATTAGGTTAACTTTATCTGTCTTTTATAATGATATAGCAATATAAAAGATTAAGATTAATATGGGTCCATTAGTTTGGCTGACATTTGTGTGTAAGAACTAGCAAGAACTAAACATGCTACAATCAAAGGTCAAAAGTTATTCGCTGCCTTACATTTCTAGTAGTAACTGAAAACACCCTAAAATAACCCCTGTAGTGATTTGCAAATCAAGCACCCAAGGCTTTTTCAAGTTTCACTCATCTACTAATTAAACTCGATCCCTTCATCATTTTGTTTTCTTGGATGCACAACCAATCGACAATGGAGGCTTCACACTACAGGAAGCTCTCAGCAGCCGTCGTCCTCCTCCTCCTCACTGTGGCCGCTGGTACGTCCAATGATCCTGAGACATGTATGAGTGGTTGCAACGTATCTTTACAACATAAAAAGGATAAAAAGGAAGACTGTCATTTAAAAGTGTGGTAAAAAATTTTCGCTAACCTTTCACCCGTGCGATCCCGCGTCACAACCCCGCCCCCTCGGCTAGGCATGCGATCTAAATTCTGCAACCTCCTAATCGTCCGTGCATGGGATCTAAATTTGGCAGCCTCAATCAATCTTGCGGTCACTCTCCTCCCCTAATAATAGTCCATCCCCGTACCGCTGCAGAACCGCCGGCGATACCCGCCTCCATCGTCCGCGCCCTCCCTCCCGCTCGCGCTCGCCGCCACCACCCGCTCGCCGTCGTGACCTCCACTCCCGCTCGCCGGCGCCGCCGCGACCTCCAATCGCGTTTGCCGCCGCCGCCGGCGTTTCCCCTCGCGAAGCCCGCCCGTGCTCGTCCAGCGCCGCAGGCCCTCTGTCGCCGGACGTCGCAGCTAGCTCGCCGTGAAATCGAGAGGTGCCCGCCATAGGCGCCTGCAGGTCTGGGGAGGTGGTCGAGAGGTGCCCGCCGCCACAGGAAGCGCCGCCACGTCGACGACCTGCCCAGGTGACGCCGCTGGACGCTCCACCGCCTCCACATCGCAGGACGCGTCGCTGCATCCACTCCACGCCACGCGAGGCTCGCCCTCCCTCCCTCTACCTTGCCATCTTGGACGCTCGGAACCGGACGAGCACAACAGCGTGCTGCAGAAGCCGTTGGTGCCATGTTGCCGATTTGACCCCACCTCCTGTTCGTGGTGCAGATCCAAGGTACTCCACCCTTGTTTTTCCGATCCACAAATTGTGAGTGGATTTTTCTTTTCTCGGTGGCTAATTTTATTTCACTGTGATGTGGGTTGTTTCCTTCGTTAGAGATAAACAATAGTAAAATGGTATAGAGGCACCAATGTCTGGAGGAAAAAGTATGTTCTTTGTTTCATATTTAGATTATTGAAATTTAACAACTTTTAGGTTAGCTAAAAAACATGTACAAATAGTTTACAAGGTTCTTTGGTTCTATCTGCTATTATACTTTCGTTGGAACTGTAGGTGTTTGTATGTGGCAGCTGACTTGATACATATCATTATCAAATAGAATTAGCCTGCAGTAACTGTCCACTAAAGAGGCATGTCAAAGTTTTTCTGCTGTGGACATGAGCATGCAATTGACACTTGCCCGTGGGGTATGTTCAATATATTCTTGTTGCTTGATACCCTAACAACTTAAAATGCATTTCCTAAGCAGTTGATAATTCAGAGATACCCCTCGAGTAGAGTGCTCGGTAATTCAGATTAACATGTCGTGCTATATTGAACTTCATCCTATCGAAGATTATCATCCCATTTATGTTGAAGATTATCATCCTATTTCCAATGTAACATTGGGATGCCAAGGATGCTCCTGAATGAAGCTTTTTCCAGTTTGTTTTCTAAACATCGGTATTTGTTTCTATGCCAACGAGGTGAAGCATTGGTGCACTGGTGATAGATTAATCGTGCATTGTTCTATAGTCAAATGCCAAGTGATGAAAATTTTATGAGGGTTGAGGGGTGCCTCCAATCATCCCCTCCTGAAACCTATTGAATCATCCTTTTTTAGCCCAGGAATTCATGTGTTCTTAGCCCAGGAATTCAAGTGTTGCATCCTGAAACCTATTTAATCCATGTATATTTCTTATTTTATGAGGGTTGAGGAGTGCCTCAAGGATGCTGGTTATTTTTATTTGGATCTGACCCAATTACAAGTGCGTCGAAATCCATGTATATTTCTTAGGTGTTGATGGTTTCATTCGTTTTTTCCAGTAGAGCTTTGGTTAGTTGTACTGAACCTATTCTTAATTTGGGTGCAAACAAAATTTATCGCAGATACTTGGACAAGGTAAATCAGTTTTTTGCTTTCTGAGTTGATATGCCAAAGATAGCATCTAAGAAGGCATTGTGTGTGTGTGTGTGTGTGTTTTTTTTTTTTTTTGCTTTCTGACATGATATGCCAAAGGTAGCGTAAAGATGACATGTAGGCCTGGAAAAAATTCTTCTTCAGGTGCTTCAAACGATGGGACATCTGGGATGCTTCAAAGTACTGATTGTTTTGCATCTAGGATGACTTGTGAAATGCGTGGACAACAAACAAGTGTTTTTGTTTTCTATAAAAGCTGAGTATTACCTGTGTAACAAGGTAATCTTATTTTTTGTTTATAAATATTTGACACAGATTGGAGAACAAAGACGGTCAGAAATTATTGTTCTCAGCACTTTCGTGGGCGCAGTGCTCAAGAAAAATCCCAAGCCACCAATAAGAGAATGCACAGGTTCTAATCCTTAATTATGTATTTGGTGCTATCATAATCTGCATACATCCTGGATCCCAGCCTCTCTACTACCATGCATATTTTTCATGCTGAGAGTTGTCCATTACCAGTAAGTCAGCGATAGGGATGAAATCAGTCGGAACAAGCTTTTCATACTGCTACTATTGCAAGAGTGCATAAAAAAATTGTCTAAATTAACTAAACATGAACAATGTCTGAGAATAGGTTTCTGCTACTATAGGACTAATGGTAGTTAGTCAGGAATGTTTTTCTAGCATATTTCAGCTTTTCTCTTAGTTGGTGTGGTTTGTTCCAGAATGCATTTAATTTTAGATATCCCTTTTTTGTGGTTACCGATTATTTGTGTGAAATACATGGGGGGTCATCTTTTATATTATATCGTGTCTTCAACTTTATATATCCCTTCTTGTATGTTTGTTAACCAAAGGTATATTGTGACATGTTGAGTGCAGGCAGTAGGGCAGCGTCTAAAACCTCTCATCCACTCCAGAAGGGAAGTAGTGCAGGTGCGTCCTGATGGAGTTGCTGAAACCAGGCCTCACACTGACTACCTTATGTGTTTGTGGCAAATATGTTGTTCTTACCATATATAATGGAGATCGGCTATTCCTTTCCCAACCAGTATTTGCTTGTTGCTGGCTTACTGTAGGCCACTACCGCAGAGGGAGGAAGATCGGCACCACACCGTGATGAGGCTGTGTGGGCAGTGAGCAGAGGCATTGTGATTTGGCTTAGTAAGTTAATAAACAATCTGTACAAAATCAGTACCTGGATTTTCAATCCAATATGTTGTACCAATTTGATCTACAACTGACAAAATTGGGAGTAGTTTATATAATTGAGGACCCAAGCTAATTGGATATTTGTATTTAGATCTGATCTAATTACATTTAGGCCTGCGCGCATCCAGGTTGTGGGAGGTCGTAGATGCGGTGGCTGGTAGCCATTTGTGCAGCGTCCATGGAAACGGTGGCCGGTGGCCATTTATGCAGCGACCATGGATGCGGCAGCTTCTTGCCCCTTTTTTGTTGGTTTTCAATGGACAGGCTCAAAGGATTCCAGTGGCTACTGACAGTCTGTATGGAGTTCCACCATAGTTAGTGACAAGAGTTAACTGAAATTACTATATTAATTTTATGTGCCTGTAGTTTGCTAGATTAACTTCAATGATTACTCCGCATACACTCTGAAATTGTTTTTCGAGATAATTGTTTACAAGACTGAGATGTAGAAGATAGCTAGCAGATGGATCCACTATCCTTATTTTCGATTTCATGCATACTGGATTGCGGTTTCAAGTATATCTGCATGTCATGTTAGCTGCGGTTTAGCTTGAATTGTTGTGATTTCTACTATCCTTATTGTCTCTAATTCTCTATTTCACTTAAACCTACAGCCTAAAACAACTGTTGTCAGGCTTTGTAGTTAGGGAAGGACTTCAGAACTGAAGCATGTTAATATAGAGTAACAGTGGCCAGTTTTTCACTATCATGTTTAATCTTAAGTAGCTCACATTACAGCTTTGCGTCAAATCTATTAGACAACCTTGTCATGTGTGCTAATCAGTTTAGAAAATGAATGTTTTTCCCCTCGAGAGCCACCAAATAATATGATCTTTCTTTTTTTGCTGTTTTATTACTCAGCAAGGGACTGTACTAAGACAAGCGTTGCTGCAGACGGCTTTTGGTGTATTCTTGTTATAAAATTGAGTTTAAAAACCTCCGATATCCATGATTGATTGTATTACTTTCACAAAACTTATTTAGATTAAATGTCACTTAGTTTAATATCATTGTTTAATTTCGCTTAACATGTGTTTTTATAAAAATTTACTTATCCCGTATACATTATACATATATCGAATGATTAATTTGCTTAACGTCGGGGCGTGCCTGAATCACGCATGTGAGTTATGTGCAGAAATGGTGCCAGCTCAGGCGAAAGAGTGCTTGACTGCGAGCACCACGTACAAGGATCTGTGCTTTAGCTCGAAAAAGTGCAACGACAAGTGCTTGCAGGAGAGCAGCACCTACTCCGGCGGGAAGTGCCGCGGCATCCTGCTTACATGCTTCTGCATCACGCCGTGTCTGACGACGTTGCCAGCGCCAGCACCAGCGCCCATGCATGGCAGCTAGCCCCGACGGATCGGGGGCGATTGGTTCTCGAATAAATGAGAAAATTCTACCTCTATGTAATGTTGGCTCGTGATTTTATTTCCTTTGCAAAAGCGCAGATAGATCGTCAGGATAAAAGGGATGGCACTAAATTTTCATTGACTAACCTCTCCTTACGTTCGTTATATCTCTTCATCTAAGAAACCTTTCGTACGGTTTTCCAGTTATGGGTTGCTAAAGAGGTAAAATATTAAGTGCAAGCCACGTCTCATTGCAATCCATGAAAACCCCATTAAAAAGACGCAGATATGCCGCAACCCGTCGCGTGCTTGTGGATCTCGCGATGCATCTTCCTCGTCGCGTCTCTCCCTCCGCCGCCCCCATCTCCTTGTGCCCTCCACCACCCGACCTCATCCTCGTTCTAGCGCTCATCCTCGACCCCGTCCCTGCTATCGTTCCTGCTCCTCGTCTCCCCCGTCACCGACCACCCCCCACCTCGGGTTCTAGGGTTCACTGGAGCTCCACCATGGCCATGCTCACTGGTGACGCAGAGTCGCTACGACCCTCCCTGGTCCATCCACCTCCACCTCGCTGGCATGCCAGCCCATTCTATGCTCACGGGAATTGTTGAAGAAAGAGGGGGCACCAGTCGCCGAAACCCTAGTTGGAGTTGGGGAAGAAGGTTGGGGCACGGTCAGGCATGTGTCGCACAGGTCGTGGGTGCAATTGAGGGCATCAAGAGTGTGCGATTAGACGAGAGGAGTAGATAGCATGAGGCGGAAGACGGGACGCACACTCCCCACCCGCGCAACGCGTCGCTTCATAGAGTTCCTTGAAAAGAAAACTTCCACCCCTATTTGCTTTGTATAAGTGCGACTCCAAGAGTCTACATATAAAACCGAGCTCACTAATTAGTGGTGGTATGCTAGAAAAGCAACTAGCCATCAATTCCAGACATCCCGACAACTTCTCTTTTTTTTGGTGATTTTTTCTCACAAGTTTTCTTTTTGGAAAGTTTTCTAAAAAAAAGAGTTACAAAGCTACACATATAACTTTTATATATAACTTATGTGTAAGTAAGAAAAAAAGAAATGGCTCTTCGAAGTGCACATAAATAAGTAAAAATGTTCGAAAGTGAAAAGATATATAAAACAATTTTTATTCAAATGACTTTCTATATAAATCAGGATCATACTGTAACCTGAAACGTGATGTGATGTGTCATGTGAGGATCATTCCTGCCGGCTGCGGACTGCCTCGTTTGGTTCGGCCCCGGAACGGCCGGGAACGACCTCGGATCCGGCCGAATGAAATGGCCCGTTTTGAAATCTGGTCCAGCATGGAAGCGTTGTTCGTTTCTGTATCATCCTAAATTTTGCCGCTTTTGAAATAGTGTTAAATTGATTTAGTTATGAATTTTTGTGCTCAGAAGAACATAGTAAACATAATATTTTTCATCAAATTAAAATTTATCATAGGACGTAGCAACATGTATGCATACATGCTGATGCATTTATATTTTTGTGATGTCTGTCTTTGACTCAAACTGAAAATGATTCAAATCAATTTGCAAAGCAATTTGAAAATCGGTTTAAACAAAAAGGTATTCTTTTATTCTCTTTCTCCTTTCAGCATTTCAACCTGACAATTCAACTTAGCCCGGCCTGCTACTTGGACCAGCCCGAGTAGCCAATTCCCTCTCTTTTAGCCCGTGTGGCAATTTCCTCGGCCCTCTCTCCATCTCGCTCTTGGGCCACAGCGCTGCCGGCTCAGCCCAGCATCGCGGCAAGGGCGCTGCCGTCCCCTACCCTGAGTCGGAAGTCGAACCCGACTCCATGTCGACACTGTGAGCACCGCACGTCAACTCCCGTGGACTAGGGATCCTATTCCCCTAAACCGTTCGCGCTTGGCACCTTATAAGGGTCTGCTTGGTTTTATGGACTAGGGACTAGTTAGGGACTAATTATTGGTCCCTAAAAGTGTTTGGTTGAAAAGACTAATGAGGGATTAGAGCTGACGACCGACGACTGACCAGTACATGCACAAATGAGCTGACGACCGACAAGAGCACAAGGGTTGGGCTGAAAAAATTGCAAACTAGTCCCAATTAGACTCTCAGGAGGGGCTAATGGACTATGGACTAGTTGAGACTAAAAATTAGTCAATTAGCCTTGGTGTTTGGTAAATTAGGGACTAATTGGGACTAAAAATTAGTCCCTAATCCCTGGGAACCAAACAGGGCCTAAACCTTGCCGATGCCCTTCCTTGCCCTTTTCCCGCAAGCAATAGCTCGCTAGAGCCCAAGCCGCGAAGCCCTAGCCGCCATTGACGGATTTCACCGCTGAGCTCAAATTCGCCTTAGTGCTTGCCTCTTCCTCGCTGTAAGTCAGTGCTAAAGCATCGTTGTGTTCTCGCGAATTCGTTTGTGCCGCTATTTTGCTTCAATTTTGCTCACCTGACGACGTCATATCTTACAGAGCTGGTTACATGGATATAAATAGAGGCGCCCAGCTCCTTGCTAACCGGTAGCTTAGGCCAGTCTCAATGGAGAGTTTCATTGCACTCTTTCCAAGACTATAAGATGAAATGAAACTTGGATGAAACACCCTCCCTCAATGCAAAGTTTCATTCTAAAGTTTCATATGCATTTAATTCCATGACTCATAGAGAGTTGGTATGTGTGCCAAAAGAGTTTCACCAAGATGAAACTTTTTCCTTCTCTCTCCTCAGAGTTTCATGCAAAAAGTGAACTTTTGCTGATGTGACACCCTTTTTAATGTGCATGAAACACCTATGAAACTCCCATTGAGACTGGCCTTACTGCCCTAACCGGTAGCTTACTACACCTAACCGGTAGCTTACCGCCCTTAATTGCATGCAGATGGCTGTGCATGCGCCTCCTGGGTTTTAACCCCTAACTGCCAGCTTAATTGCCATTGATTACAACAGCATGCACCTCCTTGGTTACCACCCTTACTGCTCCTCGAGCCCTGGGACACCCTTGCTACTGTCATCCCCCATGCCATAGGATAAGTCTATATGGTTTTAAATCAGAGAAAGCAACTAAGATAATACATTGTTGTTTTTTCTTTTTGTACCGTGGAGAAAATTGTGACTGTTGTGAAATCATGTGTGTAGGTGAATCTCAAAGCAAGGAGGAAAATATCTAGCACTCTAGGGAATAAGAGAAGAGTCTAGAGTATGGTGGACTCTAGTGGATATGAGAAGACTCTAGAGTGTAGTGGACATATCTAGAGAGGAAATATCTAAAGGAGATATTTGGGGAGCGCTACCCATTGCCTCTCCCTATAAATAGGGGCTAGCCCCCATTGTAAAAGCATCCCATGAAAGTGACTCAATAATAGAGAGACTCCATTCCTCCCAACATTCTCTCTGTGCCTTCTTGTGTGCTCGTCTTG
This sequence comes from Hyparrhenia diplandra, assembly GCA_015847255.1. Lineage (NCBI taxonomy): Eukaryota > Viridiplantae > Streptophyta > Magnoliopsida > Poales > Poaceae > Hyparrhenia > Hyparrhenia diplandra. Next base: position 23,335 of record JADLZK010012660.1, on the reverse strand, counting down.
CGCGCTCGGTGGTTCCCGGTTCTACAGCGGACAGTGACCAGTTTTTCAGTGGTCATATCCATATGGAATCCCCCCATCCCAGGGAAAACAATTTAGGTGTAGTTTCCAATAAAGTATTCCATGTTACCACATCAACTGTACTTACAAAACCAGTGAACTATGCACAGTTAATTGTTATGAATCAAAGACTACATAAACCTCAAAATCCATATGACAACTGAAAATATTCACGTTTGGTGAACCAAAGACTACATAAACCTCAAAATCTATATGTCTTTGAGTTTAGTTTCCCCCTCTTTTTTTTTTCAAAATTTCACTCCCAATTATGAGATTTATTTCTTCTTTCAGTTCGAGCAGTCTATGAAATGGGACCGGACATTCCTTTCCTGCCTCCATTTGCTGAAGAAACAGATGTGACAGCTGCTATAGTCCGGGATCATGAATCTCACAAGGAATGGTTGAAATTTAATCTTCTGTATTTGGAGAAAAGAAGATAAATTGTTGAAGAAAAGAAGATAAGTTAGGAGAGAGGGTTCGAGGCGATACTCAGGAGTGCTATGGAGTCTCGTTCGCTACTGGGTGCTGGGTACCAGGACTACAACTTTGTGGTAGGTAGTTTGGGTTTCCTGTAGCTTAATTTGGAAAGCTTTTGGATGTCAATTGAAAAACCTAATATTTGTCTATCTATGGCAGATCTGAGGTGTGCATGTTTTGCGGAAGAGAGTCAAGCAAAGGTATGAGGACGATGTGGGATTGTGTGCAAGTTTTGTGAAAAGAATGCCATCATTTTTAAATTCTTATACCTGTAACAAAACTATTGTAGACAGTGACTTCTAGTGTTAAACCACGGAAGAACCCAAAACTGGAATGCATGAGGCATATTCCCTTGTTTGCAAACACATTTACGAAAACATTGTATGCAGCAGTGTCAGGTTGAATGCCATTGCACCTCATGTAAATGAGCAGCTTCACTACTTCCTCATGTGTGACTATATGTGCTAGCAACTCGCATGCTTGATTGATATGTTTGACACTATTAATATTGCCTCATTTGTGACTATGGGTTAAATCGGAAATATGCTTGTCTTTATTTTTATGCATAAGTTGTGTACTAATATTGTGGGCTATGTTATATTATTGCTTTGTATATTGACTATGTCCTAACTAACGGAAGATGTGTTCAAATTCTAAGGTTTTAGTTTCAGTCTTTCAATTCTATATGGTTCTGCACTTTTGTCTGCACCACTATTGGTGCTTTGGTCTGTAACGATGCTGCTACAACTGAAATGCTCTGCACCCCTTCTGAATTTTAAGAAACCTAGGGGATGCTTGTTTGCCTAAGCAGTAGAACGGTGTTGTAGTGCCCACCTTCTTGCCTTGAGCACCTACATTTGTGTTTCCTAAATACTAATATATTGATATGATCATTTCCGTTGCATTCCCAAATGTAGCATTCAGTAGGGCCCCAACTGCAATTAGATGAAAAGAAAAAAAAAGTTACGTCTTTACTAAATACTAAGCAGATCTGTAGGATCTGAGTGGCCATTTTGTAGGCATGTAGGCATAGTCACAACAGCACTTGTAAGAATCAGTTCTGAATGTACGCTCGATGGTTGAGGTGCATTCTTGCCACGAAATCGGATTGATACGTGCAAAAGCATTTGCTGTGTTTTGATTAGCTCACGTACAGCACTGTTCCTGGGTTGCCGAACGAGGCCTTATGTAAATTATTCTTAGCGATGAAATCCGGGATATGATGGATGTGAACAATCTCAGGGGAAAATGTTAAGACCACCGTCACTTTACTTCAAAGCAGTCAATTGAAGCGTGCTTTCTGAGTCCACAAATAACCTTTCTAGCATTTATATTATTTATCTGTAAATGTAAACACAGTCACAGGCTCACGTACAGCACTGTTCCATTACAAGTTTCAAGAACACAGGTACACAAACAGGCTAACTGTCACGATGCTCGTACACGGATCACTCTCGTTTCTTTATTCAGGGCACATTTGCTAGAAGGGCTTGGAGGGCAGGTTCGTGTTGGCCAGGAAGTGCTTGAACAGCTCAAGTGCTTGCTCCGGCTGCGTGGACGGGACCATGTGCCCGGCTCCTCTCACGGTGACAAATGTCAGGCCATCGTACACCACAGTCCAGCCGCCAACCTAAAAACACACAGGCACAAACAATTAACCAAGCACCAGGATGTAATACGATTTGTTTGTCTTATTACGTGTGATAGTAGCATGGGATCAATTTTACTAGCAGTAAACTCCATTTTGTCACTTTCAGGTAATGATTGGACTTGTTCAGCAGCTCTGTGCTTTCACTACCTGCTTGTGATGGAACCACGGCGACCAGTCCTCTTTGATGGGCAAACCAAGCTTGTTCAGCGTATACCGGGTTGACGTGGTAGGGATTCTCGCGTCTGTGTCGCCGCTGCTCGTCACAAAAGAACATGAGAAAAACAACAGCGGATCATAGCTTGGTATAGACATGTTTCTGAAAAATGTGGCACCATCTTGTTCTTGGGCAGATGAAGGGAAATTTTACCTGAAAATCCATATCCGGAGCCCTTCCTCCACCAGCTTTTTGACTACTGGAACCACTGTCAAATCAGAATCTTTCCATGCGTTGCTGATAGAATTACTACAGAAAAAAATAGATATTTAGAAGCTTTTTTGCCACCAGAGTCATTCATTCATTCTCTGAATATATCCAGGCAAAGACGACAGGGCAGCAAAATCACCGGCAAAGCGAGTAGGGATAAGGCACGCCTGTGACATTCGCGTGCAGCGCCTTCTGCACGTCCTTGCGGTTGAAATATTCAGTCGCGTACGTTTGCGTGCACGGGTCGTACCCCATCGGCAGTAACTTGAGAAGACCGAGCTGAGAATTCGCGCACCAAAGTTGAACATCACTCGATACTGCATATATGATGAGATGGAAAAAAGACTGGATGGAACTCATCATGCTCAGCTGATACTGAACTAGTGTTCAGGGCGCTTACACGGCCGCTGCTGGTGCTGGTACGCCCGCTCTGCGCCGAGATCGAGTAGTTGAAATCCGGGTATCCGAGCTCGCACCGGTCGGTGTACAAGCTGTAGATGTCGATGATTTTCTGGAGCGCGGTGTACTGGCCGAGGTCCGCGTTGCACTCCGGGGACAGGTCCTCGAGGCTGAAGTTGCAGTTCTTCTGGACGTCGCTGTAGAATTTGTCCGAGATGATGGCGTGATGCCACAGGGAGTCGAAGATCCCCACCAGATCTGTGTCCCCGTCCATGTACGCGTTTCCAATCTGGGATAAAGACAGTCACTAGATTACGTTCTGGATAAGGATTCAGGTAGATGATTTTTTTTTTCTCGCAATCGGGTTGCTTCTGACGAAAAGTTTATTGACAACTGAATAGTACTGTGGAGTATACTAGTGGCTAGCTCAGATACTGCGTAGTGCATACCAAGATGCCTTTGAAGTTGATGAAATCTTCTTTTGAGGCCTTCTTGTTCTCCTCCAGAATGACGTTTGCAAGCTGGGGAACGTAGTGTCCTACAGCAAGAAGAAAGGCAAATGTAGTTTTTTTCGAAAGGTATAGGCAAATGTAGTAAACACACACAAGTATATATATCATATCTAGCAGCAAATAGATAGATGCCGTTCAAATTTAATCTGGACTGATGATGAGCAACAGTTGCTGCACCTGCGTAGCTCTCTCCAGAGATGTAGAAGTCCTTGGCTTTGTGCTGGGGGAACCTCTGGAACCACCTGACGAGGAAAGTGTATGAACCGTGTGCTGCACAGGTACAGAAAACCATGGTTTATTATTGATCAATCATGTTTCTTACTTTCTTTTGTTTTTTACAGTGAGCAGAGCAAACATATACCTGTGGAATTGTCTCCCGGTGGATCCTTTTCGAAGGACGTATTTGTGTACGAAAATCCAACACCTGCTGGAGAGTCCAGGAACAGCAGGTTGGCAGCTGAAATACCACCAGAGATCAGACCACAGTTACTTTACATGATGCTTCCATTGTCACTGTTATATGAAGGCAAAACTGTGACAAGTTAGTTCTGTCGATTTTTCACTTGCCTTGATTCCAAGCGTACGGGTTGAGCTCAAGTTCAGGAACATCTTTCTTCATCAGGAATGGCCCAAGTTCCTGTGACTGTCCAAACCCAATGGAAGAACAGCCAGGCCCTGAATGAATAATTACGGGAGAAAACTACCTGAATTTTCCAGTCTTATGTTTTTTTTAAAAAAAAAATGAAGAATCAGATGCAATCAGTTAGTGTGAGTCAGTAACCTCCGTTGAGCCACAGGACAAGTGGCTTCTCCTCGGGCTTGTCCGTGGCCTCAAAGAACCAATAGAACAGTGCCTTGCCTAGGTACTCATCGGTCGTGACGTACCCAGAGTATTGCTTGGATGCAGACGAGTAGCTCGGCTGCCCGGGCACCGACAGGACACGGTCGAGCTCTTGCACGGCTACCGTGGCCGCATCGAGGCTGCCGGCGTCAGGCCGTGCTGCCACTGCCACTGTGAGAGTGCTGAGGAGCAGCAGACAGGAGGGTAGGGTGTAAACCTTCATTGTTCGAGGTTTCCTTTCCATGCATTTGCAATAATGTTAGCTCACTTGGGTTCAGTATTTATAGTACTACATACTGATGCGTTATGTAGGGAGCCGGGGTAGGGACAAGTGGATCATCCTTGGCCGGCTTGAACTTTTCTTCGATCGCTTTGCTATTGCGTGGCTAGAGCCCTAGACTCATAACATGTCTTTTTCTTTTGTCGAACATAAACTTAGGGTTGTTTGGAATTTTGGTACTAGGGACTAGACATTATCAATAGTCCCAATTAGTCTCTCTTGAGAGACTAGTAAACTAGGAACTATTAGGCCCTCTTTTAGACCTCATATTTGGTAAGTTAGGGACTAAATGAGAGTAAAATTTAGTCTCTAGTCCTTAGTCTTGAGGGAACCAAACAGGGCCTTAACATGTCTTAATCTGCAAGGTAAACAATGCTTTAGTTTCTCGATCGGTATTACAAAGGCTCTAGATATAGCTTAGTGGTAGGTAAAACATTAGCTACTCTATATATTATTATGTCATAGGATTATTTTTTTTTTCTCTCTATCAATATATGTTCGGCAATACTCTTGTGGATGGCTTTTCGATCGAGAGTAAAAACTGAGAATCCAAAACAACATATCCTCAGCTAGCTTTTAGCAGCTAAATTATTATTTGTAGGGAGACACGGGGAGGGGGGACGTTGCGAAAAGAAGTCAAACTATACTTCTTGGCAATTTTCATTCTTTTTTTCTAAAATACGCTGCAGAGCTATATATCCGTGCGCTAAGATCAACCGAATCATTTTTTGTACCAGTGCTATGTACCAAAATCCTAACCGTTGTAGAGTTATATATTTGGCTAAACAACATTGATGTATACATCAAGGTAACATCAAGCTGAACTTTTCAGCCAAGTCCGCCATAATAAGATGATTGTATCTGTCTGGGTAAAAAAACTGAGGGTCTGCACTACCAGATAGTTTATCCGCTGTCACCGCGTTGAGAGTGACAATCTCTTCTGGAGGCGTATGACAAGATCTTCAGCGCGCGGCGACCTGACTGTTATATTTGGATAACTTTTTTTTTTTTTTACCAAAGCTATCTATAGAAATTCTAGCCGTTAGAGTTATATTTGGATAAAAACATTGATGTATACATCAAGGTAACATCAATCTGAACTTTTCAGTCAAATCCGATATAATCAAATGATTGTAAAAAAACAGGATCTGCAATAGCAAATAGTTTATCTGGTGTCACCGAGTTGAGAACCCAAGCACTTCAGCTGTTGTTCATCTATTATGATTTATGATAGAGGCAACAAGCAAGAAGTTCCGTCAGTAATTATCAGCACTGCTTAGTATTTTTAGGACAAGCATGTTAAGGAAGGGAAAGATTATGGTTCCAGAAGTCAGAAATAGAAGGCAACTTAATTTTTGAACACCAACGTCACGTTGAAAACTAATTATTAGTAATTATGAGGGGTAGAGAGGGTAGATAATGCTAGATATGCTTATATCTGTGGATAAATTTTAAATGCTAGAAATGTTGTTTGGGAGCGGAGGGAGTAACTGGAACTGTAGTGAAATTATATTTACACACACTTTAAAATGGTAGCTCTTTTTAGCTTCTAAGCAAGATTATAGAAAAATGCATAGAAAATTCCAACATCAAACGAATTCTAAGTCAACAGTTATTTAATATTGTCGATGCTAATATATATTTTTATATAAACTTGGTAAAAAAAATTCCTCATACAACACAAGAGTTGCATGTCATTTCATTTACGAAGAAAAAAATCATATATAGAGAGAAATCAAGTGGCCTCTCAAGACCTATCCCTTACATTTCATTAGTATACATATACATATTACAAAACTAAAACAAAATATATACGACCTCGATCAGAAAAAAGTATCTATTTAGGACAACAGGCTTAATAAGAGGATAGTAGATTTTCCACGTGTACATATGGGCATATGGCCGCCAGGCTCATCCTTGATATAGGAAGGGCGTAAAGATTCGCGTGGTAGAAGAGCTAATAGCTCAGGAAGGTGTTGGCGCATGCAGCCAGGGGCGGGGCAGAGGCCGGCAAACCATGGGCCGTGGCATGGAGCAAAGCCGGCGCGAGCCGGCGCGCTGGTGTATGAGGTGGCTGGAGTCAGGGGCAGCGAATGCTGGGCCAAAGCCGAGGGTGGCGGAGGCTAGGCCGGTGATCAGGACCATGGCATGGCACATTGGCACGACGCCGGCGCGGTGGTTAAGCAGTATCAAAAAAGTATCGGGAAGGCATTATCCCTCAAGGCCGGGATCATCATCTGAAAAAGACATCTTTTATGTAACACAAAACTGGGGTCGTCGAATACTAACAAAACAAGACAACACATAACAAGGTAAGAGTAAGAGACGCAGCACAAGTATCCAACTCAGCTGATCGAATGGACAACTCAGCTATTCATATGCATGGCTCTCAATTTGTAGTTTTCTTATGCAAAAGTTTGAGATGGAAGCTAGGAACCCACAATTATGAGTGCTGGCTGCATTTGCACAGTGGCTGAAACTACAGGCACATGAAAACAAAAGGGCCGCATCCAGATAATGAGAGCACAAATCTTGGTCATTGGCCAATCGATAGTGCATCTCTGCAATAGTTATATTTTTGCGAGAACATTCTAAATACATATTTTCATTTCAGATTTATCAAAAATGGGTGTCTTATTTTTTGTAAAACAGGATCTGCAATAGCAAAACGCATCCCACCCCTGAACACCGAGTTGAACCATACCCCTATGAGCATTTTCAAGAACTAAACTTCAGCACCATTGTTCATCTATTATTGATAAATTTATGATAGAAAGCATAACAAGCAAGAAATAAATCAAAAAATAGAGCACATGTGCCAAGTTTCAACCCCATTGTTCCACCACAATGGACCTTACAAACTTTATGATAGGACTTATATCTGTTTACTTGTCAGTTGATGGAGAGGAAGAAGATGGGCGTTATGGTTAGCGGTGAGGGCGAGATGGAACCACACCGATGTAAGGGTTCTAGCATCTCTTGCTCTTGCGCTCTCCCATGTTTCTTATCCATCTCAAGCAGGCATAGAAGGGGTTTGGGGATAGAATGACATCCTGGTGGGGATATGGGGGAGGTTTATATCTGTGGATAAATGGCTTGGCCGGAACCATGGAAGCATGAGAAATGTGCGCTTGTTTGGGAGCGGGAGGACAAGGGAGGGGCGGGAAGACGATGAAAGACGAGGACGAGGAGGGGGCGTGAGGTTGAAGGTGATTGTTGCCCGATAATTGAAAGAAAAGAAAGTGGTCTAAACCATACAAATGGATTATAGAAACAGAAAGAAAAAAGAAGCAACGCAACCTAGTGGCAAATAGGGAGGAAAGGCTACCTAGAAGCGGAAAACGTTTCCCCTAGCTGGACCCTCGAAGCAAGCCGTATAGTAAAGGCATGGTTCCCTATTCTAAGTTTCTGTGGAACATTCCATAGTGCACGATGCATTCCTCAGGAAACCATTTGTCTACCTTTTTTTTTTGGATCTTTCTCTAGGGTTCAGGACCTAGGAAAACTAGTGGATGCTAGTGTAGTGAATTGATCAACATCCAAGTGTATGAGCGACCCGCAGGGTTTAGGTACAAACATCGATCATAAAAAAGAAACGAAGAATTGAACATACTTCAGTACTTTCATATCTAAGAAAAAGCCTAGTGTTTTTACTAGATCCTTTTTCGATTTCCGTTGCTATACTCTTGAAGCTAAAAAAATGGTTGCTCCACTCGTAAACTAAGCATATAAACATACTTGAAGTCAAAATGTATTCACACAAAATTTATACCTAGACCAATAGACCATGGTAATAAATTTCGGCGATCAATCTGATGGTCATAGGTGAGGCTTCATCAAGCTCTTGGCATTCGGCCTCGAGATCGGCTTGCCTCGCCTTGAGGCGCTCCACCTTATCTTAGAGATAGGCGGCTTTGCAGCTACGAGTCGGCTCGGACAGCTAGGAGTCAGCTCGGACTCGCACTTTGGGTAGTCATAACCTTTTCATCTTGTCAGAGTCGTCATCGAGTCAGCCCCGAGAGTAGCTTGAGGAAAGTATGCATCGAGGCGACGTCAATCACGGTGGTGGCGTGGACAATGTCGTAAGGTGCTCCTCCGCTTGTGTCAGCTCGGATTAGGGATGGCCGCAGCGTTCCGGATCCAAGAAAGTGCACCCAAAAATGTGGAACCGGCGATAGATCCTCTTTGCTGATGATTTGGTGGTGTTGGCAGTGGCTAGAGTGTAGAACATCCGGTATTTGCGGGTTCCAAGCCCAAACTGAGGTGAGATAGTCGAGAGAGCACCTACAAGTCGACGCACAGCTCACATGAGAGCATATAGGGAGCCCAATAACCTTCGACGACACCCCATCAGAGAGACAAAACTCGTGCCATTGTACTCAATAACGACATATTCAGGCCCCAAAGCTGGGAGTTGCTTATATCAGTGGAGAAATTTTGAATGCTAGAAATATTGTTTATAGACTAAGGGACAACTAAAAGTATAATAAAATATTATTTATTTTTAAGTTGTAAATGCTTTTAGCTTTTATTCTAAGTCAAATGGTTTTAGTTTTGACCAAGTTTATAGAAAAAAAATGTAATAAAAAAGACAACATCAAATAAGAATCACACTAGTAAGAGTAAGACTTTTTTTGTGGCTTTCCAACTCAGCTGATCGAATGGACAACTTGTTGATATTCATAGCATAAAATATAGAGGTTTTAAAACAAAAATAAGGGCTTAAAATGAATATTAATATAGTATTTTTTTTTTTGCGACATAATTTGTAGTTTTGGTGATTTATATATTTTTTAGGGCTAAAGTTTGAGATGGAAGCTAAAGCTCGAATCCCATACGAATTATCGAGTGCTGGCTGAAACACCGTACACAAGTGGGGGACCCACACATGAAAACAAAGGGCCGCATCCAGATAATGAGAGCAACCTCTATGGTCATTGTCCCAAAGACCTCGATAGTGCATCTGCACCCAATAACAAGAAGCACTCGCCGAGGTATATTTTTACACCACTCAGAATCAACAAAGGAGTCTAAACATTACAACATTTGTTACAAAAATATAGATTTACTCATAATAACATTAATTTTACAAAATGTGAATAAGTTTACATTTTTTTGAGTAAACTTAACTTAATTGCGGAAGCTAGGTACTAGAAGACAAACCCCGGTCATGCCTACCAACATAACCTTGGTTAAACAAAGACGAGTCAAAACACCCACCCCTATGAACAAACCCGCGGGAGTACTCAACAAGACTTAACCGTCAAAGAAACAGGGAGAAGACTTAGGAATGCGGGGTTTAGGGGAATCAAGGTAAGGCTTAGCAAGAATCAAGAATTCTTTTGAAAAAGTGAATCCTTACTTTCAATATTTTTAATTCATATTAGTAGCTCATATACTCTAGGTTATTATTATAGAAAACATTTCTTTCATAAAGACAACTTTCTTTCCTCAAAACCATATTCCATCAATTACTAAAATGGATCAAGTCTCCAAGTGGAGCAAAAAACCGCATGTTCCACCACAATGGGATACCTCACCAAACATAATCTAAACTTGCATATGTCAACCCTCACTCGGGAAGGCCTACCTAGAAGCGTTACACCTTCCGGGACTTTAACCCAAGGGTAACATGTATGGATCTCTCCACTCCCGGTCTTGCCCGTTCCCGATTTGGCAACCTCCGAGATCTTGGGGTGAGGGCCAGGGATCCATCAACGAAAGTTCCTTAACCGAGGGGAACAAAGCATCTCTTGCTCACCAAAGACACAACCCGTGTCCCGTCCCAAGTTTCACTATCCATAATTCTTCCAAAAAGAGAACCATATTCATAAATAAAACATTTTGATGAAAAAGCTTAACTAATTAAAGGGGGGCTAAGCATCACTAAGCATTTTCGAAATTAAAACAAGGTTAACAAGGATGATATTGCAATAAACAAGGATGGTAATGCAGGCAATTAGGTTATCTCTCAACTCCTAATTACTTAATGCAACATATCATAAACATAAGTTTAAAAGCTTTGTAAAAATACAAGGAAGGGTTTAAATGTATCCAGGGGCTTGCACGTGTTGCGAGGAAAGTCGATTACCGCGATCGGATCACGTCACACTTGACACGGGGATGGATGCAAAAAGCTTGATCATCGTAAACCACATCACTCTCGGTTCACTAAAATAATGATGCATTGCTTAACATGATGGAATGATAAACATGATGCTTGATGGATGCATGAAATGATAAACAACTTGAGTACACTTTCCTTCAGGTTGCAATCCAACAAAACCAACTTGTTGAACTACTCTAATCATCACCATTGCCTAAGGAGTTCTCAGGACCATTTGATTTAATGATCCAAGTTTCAAAGACAATCCCAAATCACCCATCAAACCTAAGTCATTAACTCTAACACTCACTTTCTCTAATAAATAAAATAAAGTCTAAAAAGGAAATAATTTAAACATTTCAAAATAACTCCAAACTTTTTATACAAGAAATAGCATAAAAACCTCAAATAAATTTTCATGAATTTTGGAAATATATTTTATTTTCTAAAAAATCATGGAAGATGCATTTTTCAATTAAAGATGGTATTTTTAAATCATGCAAAAACTATTCAAAACTCAAGTTTCATATTTTTCATGGATACATATACGAAAGAACTAAAAAGTTTCTTTTTGAACACTTTTGAATTTATATGAAAATCACAACATTCCACACTATTCCAACATATAGAAAATAATAAAACATTTCAAAAATTGAAAACTTTCCTCTGGCCAAATCACCGGCTTCAGGACCTAGGAAAACTAGTGGATGCTAGTGTGAGTGAATTGATCAACATCCAAGTGTATGAGCGACCCGATGGTTTGAAGCGGAACTCTTCCCCCGGGCGACGGGGATCGATCATAAAAAAGAAACGAAGAATTGAACATACTTCAGTACTTTCATATCTAAGAAAAAGCAGTGGCTAGTGTTTTTACTAGATCCTTTCGACCTTTCCGTTGCGCTCCTCTTGAAGCTCTGGTTGCTCCACTCGTGAAACTAAGCTCGAGCTCGAGCTCGTGAAACGGACTTGAAGTCAAAATGTATTCACACTTATAAATTTGTGCCACCTAGACCAATAGACCATGGTACTTATAAATTTCGGCGATCAATCTGATGGTCGGATAGGTGAGGCGCCCCTCAGCTCAAGCTCTTGGCATTCGGCCTCGAGATCAAAGTTCGTCATCGAGATAGGCGGCTTTCAAAAAGCAACTTTGCTTAAAAATTCAAGATCTACATTTTCACAATTGAAAGATTTTGAAATTCTGCCTCTAAATATGACTTTTTAAAATGGGGTCAAAAAGGGATAAATTTGAATTCAAAATTACTTTTAAAATTACTCAAAAACTTGAAAAACTCAAAACACCAACTTTGTACATCAAAACAAGATCTACAACTTGGCTTTTTGAAGTTTTGGCAATTTTTCCCTAGATTTTGAAATATGGAAAAGGGGGTAAATAGGGTTTTGCCCCGAATTCAAAATTACCTTAAAATTTTGAACTAAACTTTGAAAACTCAAAATACCAACTTTGCTCAACTTTGAAATGTCTACCTTTTTGCTATAATAACCATACCCAAAATATTGATAAATTTTGAATAAAAGAAAAGGGACAAACTAGGGTTTCAAAGTTAGGGTTTCCGGGCGTGGTAAATGTCGTTTTTCGTCTTTTCGTCCCGACAACATAACCAACTATAACTAAACTTATTTTTGCCCAAATCTATAGCTTAGCGGTAATTAACACAGGGATGGGGGTGTTCCGGATCCGCCCCACCCAAAATGTCATTGACCATCTTCCTAGGTCCTTTGAACCACCTATGAGGATCAATCTCATCCATCCATCAAGGTGGTTTGATCCTACGCAGTTGCTACCTCGGGGTATATAATCCGGTACCAGTTTGCGGGTTCATTCAACTCCCATTCAACTGAGGTGACCCTAACCTCGAGAACTAGAACTAGAACTACTAGAACACCATGTAGAACTAGAAGCCCTCAGTTGAGTTGAGGAGCATATCAAGTTGAGAGATCTAGATCAATGGCTCCCTGGACGACACTATTTTAGATCTAGAGCGAGGGTGAGGCATGACAAAACTCGTGACTCCTCTATTGTACTCCTGGATCAAGTTCCATTGGACGGTTCTAAGATTCAGGCCAACCTCTTATTTGAAAGCTAAATTGTTCTTATTGTTCTTAGGTTCGCTTATAGATTAGTGGAGAAATTTTGTAATGGTGCTAGAAATATTGTTTATGCACCCTACCTTCCTTGTGGTAACTAAAAGTATAATAAAAATTCTTTATTTTAAGTTGGATAAATGGCTTTTAGCTTTATTCTAAGTCAAATGGTTTTAGTTTTGACAAATGTCTATCCCAAATCATTCCCCATAAAAATACAACATCAAATAAGAATCACAACCATAGAAATCTTCTTAAACCTTTTTTTGTGGTCATACCTCACGGGTTTAGTTATTAACTCCGTTATCCTCACACCATTCTCCTTGTGGATACGATATTTAAAACCCTCCTCCCGGTGAAGTGCTGCGGCTCCGTGCGCGTCATTATACAAGTTATAAATCACGTGGGCTTAACAAATACCAACAACGGTTAATCGTGGCCTTTTCGGCGTGGCGGGCGGCCATGCCGCCATGCATAAAGGAGAGACAGCCGTGGTGGGCGGCATAACTCGCCCGCCCACGCATAATATTGTCATCCTTTACACGATCGCTAGATGCATGCCAGGTCATGTGCTTAGCATTCTCGGGGTTCCCATAGAGAGCCCACAGGCGTCGGTGACCGGAAGGTACCACATTGACAGCGCTGGGCGTTTCCTCTGCGTGTAACCTTCCTCTTCCTCGTCTGCGTTGACATGATCTTCTTCAGCGGCGCCCGGTTTTCTTCGCCCCCTTCTTCTTTTTTTTTTTTCGCCCGTCCCCTTCCTCATCGAGGTCATCGTCCCACGCGACATCCGGCATTCCGCTTGTATCGACTAGCGCCCGGTCTGCGGACAACCGGTCAAATTCTCGTCTTGACGCCCCGATATAGGATCACGATGGTTGGGGCGGGCATCGAACTTCTTGAGTTTCATCGCCACCGGCGGATCAACTTCTTAGCACGATACGTACTAGCGGAACCTTGTTAGGCGTTGGATACGTGGTAGCAAGGTAACTTACGAGCTCATTGAAGCTAGTGTCGGACCAGCCATGACGAGACTTCAACATCAACAAATTCAGGTTAAAACTTCGGCGCCGTGCAACCCTTCTGGACTGTCTTTGTAAAGCGGATCAATTCTTTGCTTGCTTCATCCGTTTGAAGTTCTCCAACCATCTCGGGCACCCAAACGAATGTCATCCTCATCGAGTCGGTTGACCAAATCTTCAAAAACCGGACGTCCTCGGGCCGTGTCATAGGATTCTCCTGCTCGCCGTCCCCTCCACCACCACCACCACCACCGTCATCGTCGTCGTCAGCCTGGTGGATCAAAGGGTGGAACTTCTTCGCCGTGAAAAGTTTAGACCAAATAGTCATTGACGAAGCCATGCATGATTAGGTGAGATCGCACCATGGTGTCACTGAAAGCTTTTAGATTCTTGCAGTGAGCGCAAGGACAGATAATCAGGCTCTGTTGAATTATCTCATTTGTGTCGGTCGCTCTCAAGCAACAAACTTCTTCACCTCATCATAGTATTAGTCCTCAACCCTCTTTATCTCATACATCCAATTGGGCTTGGCGCCTCTCCATCCCGTCTCCCCTGCTCTTCAAAAGCTAAGTGTCGTTACATAGTACTCAAACCGAAAAAAAGAAGAAGAAGAGAGGATGAGAGCAGAGAAAGGCAGTTTTCTCTCTCCTCCATAGAACTAGATCTAGAAGGGGATGAAAAAGAGCAAAAGTAAGATGAAAAAAGGCCTTTACGGACCAATTAGTGTCTTTTCCTCCCCAAATCAAAGCCAAAAGTCCCAAATCAAAGATTTTGTCAAAATTTGGGTCAAAACCTCCCCCCCCCTAACAAGTTGGAAGAGGAAGATCCGTGAAGGAAGAAGGAGGGGGCGGCTGTGCGATTTTATAGGGACGAAAGCTTTTGCGTGGCGGGCGCCCTAATTTGCCCGCCACGCAAAGTCCCCAGCCGGCGTGGCGGGCGCCCGCCACGCAAAAATGTTTTTGCGTGGTGGCGCGTTGCCGCCCGCCACGGTTAACGTCCTCTTTTGCGTGGCGGGCGCGTTAAAGTGCTGCCCCGGCGAAAGTGCTGCCCCCTCAGCCTCATCATTTCGTGGCGGTTGGGAATTGTGCCCGCCACGGAAAAGATCAAGCCCGTGCTCGCAAAAAATCGAATCGGTACTAGTGTCACTAGATATATCATGAAATATTTTCTTAGTAGTGCAATCATTTAATATTATATATGTTAATATATTTTTTCTATAAACTTGGTCAAAAATTCTCATTCAACGAGAGTTCCATGTCATTTCAGTTAAGAATAAAAAATAATATATACTAAGAGATAATAAGGCCACTCCAAGACCTCTTACATTACATTGGCACATATTACAAAATGGAAACAGAATATGACCTCAACCAGAAAAATATCTATGTACTTAGGACAAAAAGATCCATAAGACACTACCAAAATGTTTTTAAATAGTAGCAAAACACTATCACTAATCATAGCAACGGTGGAGCTTTATCGCGCGACCACCACCGCAGCTGGCAGGGTTCCTCGCAAAGTTTAAAAGCAAATTTTCTTTATATCCAAGTAGAATTCTGCAACTTTATAGCTAAGTAGTTTTTGCATAATGAGAATCATCTGGGTTCCTAAAAGCTTCTTTCTTCGCTAATGAGTTATGGCGCATGGAAATCTCACTAGGAGGAATTTAGTAAAGAAAATTTATACTCCCTCCATTCCAAATTGTAAATCATTCCAAGAATCTTGAAGAGTCAAAGCCTCAAGTTTGACCAAAATTATATAGATAATTCTAAAAATTTGTGACATCGAATAGGTATAATATGAAAAATATAATTAATAAAGAATCCAATGATACTCAGTTGATAACTGCCGGAGAGTCCAGGAACAGTAGGTTGGCAGCTGAAATACCACCAGAGATCAGACCACAATTAGTTTACATATATGCTTATGCTTTCCATTGTCACTGTTATATAAAGGCAAAACTGTGACAAGTTAGTTCTGTAGATTTTTCACTTGCCTTGATTCCAAGCATGTGGGTTCAGCTCAAGTTCAGGGACATCTTTCTTCACCAGGAATGACCCAAGATCCTGTGACTATCCAAATCCAATGGAAGAACAGCCAGGCCGTGAATGAATAATTAGGAGAGAAGCTATATCTGAATTTTCCAGTCATTTTTTTTTAAAAAATGAAGTAGATGCTAATACAGATGCAATCAGTAAGTGTAGTTAGTCAGTAACCTCCGTTTAGCCACAGGAGAAGTGGCTTCTCCTCGGGCTTGTCGTGTCCTCCAATAACCAATAGAACAATGCCTTGCCTAGCTAGGTACTTATCGGTCGTGACGTTGCCAGAGTATTGCTTGGATGCAGAGTAGCTCGGCAGCCCGGGCAGCAACTGGACACGGCCGAGCTCTTGCACGGATACCGTGGCTGCATCGAGGCTGCCGACGTCAGGCTGTGGGATTTGGGGGACTGCTTCAAATGACTAATATGAGTCTTCGAAAAAAAAAAATGCTAGAGGACATTGCAGACGCATACCACGTCAGCAACGTAAGTTTTTAATTTATAACCGTTACATTTCGTCCAGATGATGTCCAAAATATAAAGACACTCTTGATTATAGGCCATGATGTAGTAAGTTAAATTTGCTCACAATGAATTCTTCGATAGGTATGCCAATACAAGACACAAGCTCGAGCTACAAAGGGCTAGAATACATGCTTACTAAATCGCGACCTCCAGATGATGAATTTAAAAGAATATTTATCTTGTTCACGATTAGTGTCATCCTAACATCGACCAATATCCATTGAAGCTATATAGAAGTTGTTCGAGGTGTATAAAAAAATCCATATTTCAATTGGGGTCAATTTACTCTAAACCATTTGTTACAGTCAAGCCTTGCTTACAAGTCTAAGAGTGAAAGAACACTAAAGGCATTAGTGTAACAAATGGTTTAGAGACAATTGAGCCCAATTAAAATACGAAATTTTTTATACATCTCAAACCACTTATATATAGCTCCAATGGATATTGGTCCCTGTAGGTGATGCTAAGATGACACCAATCGCGAACAAGACAAAGGCTCTTTTAAAGTCATCATTCGGAGGTCATGATTTAGTAAGCATGTCTTCCGGACCTTGTAGCTCGAGCTCTTGCATTGGCATACCTTTTGAAGAATTCACCGTGCAAAGTTTGAACTTCAGCCTGTAATACAAAGTGTCATTATATTTTGGACATCATCTGTATGAAAAGTAACAATTTCATCCCGTAAATTGAAACTTCCTTTACTGATGTGTTATGCGTCTGCAATGTCGCATTTGTTTTTTCCGTGAGACTCATATTTAGCATTTGAAGGGGTCCCCCAAATCCCATAGCCTCAATAGCATCTATGGGTGGTTGCGATCCCTTCAACCTTTCTACAGCAGTAAAAAAACTCGTAGGCGAGTGTGTTAAATACTCCATCCTTTTTAAATTATAGTTCACTTTAGATTTTCTAGATATAGTGCTATTGTTATGCACCTAGTTATATACTATTTCTAGATACATAGCAAAGACAAGTTGTAAATATGTAGAGGCAACTTACACAAAAAGTAAAACTGGATACGGAGATTACCTTGTTGTTGGTCCCATCTCGCTTGTTTTTAGTACTACTACTGCTATGACTGGCATCTGCATCAAATTTTGTGAACAAGAAATCTTTTAGTATCAGCTAGATTCTGACCTCTCAGAGGATATTATATTTACAGCCTATTATTGGACGTTTGATTTTCCTAGCTAAAAACACGCAATCAAACAATTCCAGGCACTTTAATTTTATATTTTCCAAGTTGTCAAAAAATCCTATACCATTTAGTTTTGTAATATATACTGCAATACTGGAAAGGCGAATCGTAAAGAAATCATCAATAATAGTTGGTGGTCTAGCAACCTCGAGACAAAAAAGAAGGTTTATTTCTCTTGACTGGTGATGATTCGGTTCAGATCAACTACTGTGTATGGTCACAAGTCAGAAAAACGGTTTGAAACTGAACATTCGGTTCAGCTCCAGTTCTGGTGACGCGCATGGTAGTGTGCAACAGACCGAGCGTCCATGAAGAAGTGGATCAAGAGCGGGTGCGCGATCGACAAGACCGCCACGCCGTTCGGCACGGCCACGGCCGGCGGCGTGCACCTCTTCGGCGTTTCTAATGGCCTGGCTGCTCCGCCTGCTCTCCTCCACGGACGCGTCCGTACGTTCAGGACAATGCCGTGAACGTGGCCGCCAAGGTCGCGGCGCGGCTGTCCTGTTCTACCTCTCCCCGACCTGCTAGGATCGTCTGCCAGGGACAACGACCTCGCCGTTGTCGAGGCTCGCGGAGCAGCAGGGGCGGAGCCAAGATCCACACCTCATGACCCATAGAAAAACCGGGTGCTAGTTAAACTGGAGGAGGGATGTGTATAATGGTGTCCATTATACAGGTTTTAATTTATGTGGTGAAATTGTTACTTTTCTCCAGATGATGTCCAAAATATAATGACACTGTTGATTACATGCTATAATGTAGTAACACAAATAACGAAAAATAAGAAGAGTGAAGTTCAAACTTTGCACAATGAATTTTTCAATAGGTATGCCTATGCAAGACACAAGCTCGAGCTACAAAGGGCTGAAAGACATGATTACTAAATCACGACCTCCGGATGATGACTTTAAGAGAGCCTTTGTCTTGTTCACAATTGGTGTCATCCTAGCATCACCTTCATGGACCAATATCTATTGGAGCTATATAGAAGTTGTTTGAGACGTCTCGAAAATTCTGTATTTCAATTGGGACCGATAACCATTTGTTGCACTCATGAGTGTAACAAATGGTTTAGAATAAATTAGCCCCAATCGAAATACATATTTTTTTTATACATCTCGAACAATTTCTAAATAGCTGCATTGGATATTACTCCTTGTAGGTGATGCTAAGATGACACCCATCGTGAACAACACAAAAGGCTCTTTTAAAGTCATAATTCGGAGGTCGTGATGTAATCATGACTTTTAGACCTTAGCTCAAGCTTGTGTCTTGCATTGGCATACCTATATAAGAATTCACTGTGCAAAGTTTGAACTTCGCTCTTATTATTTTCCGTTATACGTTTTACTAAATCATAGCCTATCATATGAAGTGGCATTATGTTCTAGACATCATCTGGATGAAAAATAATAATTTCACCACATAAATTGAAACCTCTGTTTGCTTACGTGGTATGGGTCTGCAATGCCGTGTGCATTATTTTCTAGAGACTCATATTTGGCATTTGAGGTAGTCCCCCATATCCCATAGCCTCAGTAGCATTTATATGTGGTTGTGACTCCCTTAAACCTTTTTACGCCATTACAAAAATCTCGTAGGTGAGTGTGTTAAATGGATATCAAAGTTGGTAAAAATGTAGAGGCAACTTACACAGAAACTAATAAAAATAGATACGAGCATTACCTTGTTGTTGGTCACATCTCGCTTGTTTAGTACTACTCTTGTTATGATTAGCATTTGCATCAAATTTTGAGAAAAATAAATCTTTCAGACCTCTCAGAAGATTTGATATTTACGGCCTAGCCTCATCACTGACATCTCATTATTGGACATTTCCTTTTTCTTGCTAAAAATACGCAATCCAACTATCCGGGCACTTTGATTTTAGAGTGAAATGCAGTGCGGGTACATGAACTTGCAACGTTGTGTCAAATAGATCCATGGACTCACAAACCAGTCATCTAGCCCCTCGAACTTGCGAACCCGTTCACCCCAGGTCCAATCCGGTTTTGCATGGTGGTTTTGCATGGGTACGGTAGCAATGGTGACGTCAGCGATGACGTCAACACTCATTTTTAATTTGCAAAATTGATATCCTTTTATTTATAGCTCCAAATATAGCAAATAATATATCAATTTTGATCGTCTCGACGAGCTCTTTGCAATGGTGTACTCCGTTTTGTTATTTGAGATGATTTTATTTTATGTAAAATTAAATATTTCTATAAAAAGAGTGGAATATTCTTTGCTATATTTAATTTTATATAAAACGAGTGAAATATAAAACGACTGAGGTCGATAGATGCATTCGTTCTACATGTAAAATATAGAAATTCCTCCTACTGCATAGTGCGACGTCGTATTCACATGCAAAATATACTCCTAGAGTACTCGGCAAGTGTTCAAAGCCGATCACGCTAGTCGCTCGATCATCGCTACTTTTGCCTTTTTTTTATATAATATGCCTGGCTTATTACACCCCTCTTAGTCTCTCACCTCGTGTGCTTGCGTGTGCGTGTATATATATCACGGTGCGGGGGTCGGAGCTGAGCTCGGACACCCAAAGCGCCCGGCGCGGCAGCCATGGAGGCAGAGCACCACTCAACTGCTTCGCTGCTGTCCTCCGGCATCCAGGAGGGCCCCGACGAGCTCTATGCTAGTTGTAAAAATATCACTCGTTTAAATTTTTAATTTTATTTATGAAATAAAATTATCTCAAATAACAAAACGGAGTACACCATTGCAAAAGAGCTCGTCGAGACGCGATCAAAATTGATATATTATTTGCTATATTTGGAGCTCTAAATAAAAAAAAATATCAATTTCAGAAATTAAAAAAAAGTCTTGGCGTCATCGCCGACGTCGGCATTGCTACAATACCCATGCGAAACCACCATGCAAAACCGGATTGGACCTAGGGTGAACGGGTTCGCAAGTTCGAGGGGCTAGATGGCTGGTTTGTAAGTCCATGGACCTATTTGACACAGCGTTGCAAGTTCAGGTACCCGCGGTGCATTTCACTCTTGATTTTATATTTACTAATAAGTTGGCTCAAGCTGTCTAAGAATCCTATATCATTTCATTTAGTCCTGTAATATATACTTCAAAATACTGAAAAGGTGAATAATAAAGAAATCATCAATAATAGTGGGTAATTCGGTCCAGATCAAATATATGGCCACAAGTCTGAAAAACAGTTTGAAACTGAACATTCAGTTCAGCTTCAGTTGTGGTGACGCGCATGGTGGTGTGCAACAGACCGAGCGCTGGTCCAGCAAGAAGTGGATCAAGAGCAGGTACCGAACGTGCCCCGTCACCGTCACTGGTGCCCGATCGACAAGACCGCCACGCCGTTAGGCACGGCCACGGCCGGCAGCGTGCACCTCTCTGCGGCGTTCGTAATCTAATGGCCTGGGCTGCTCAACCTGCTCTCCTCCACGGACGCGTCCGTACGTGTGCAGAACGACGCCGTGAAAGTGGAGGCTAGGCGGCGGCCGCTGGTCGAAGCCGGCGGGCTGGGCCTTAGAGCACCCGCAATGTATCGCACCGACCCTGATCCTTAAGTGTGTCCTACCAGCGATTAGACAACACCTGATATCCACCGCACAATGTATAGCACCGGAGACGGTTCCATGGGTGGGCCCATTGTTAATAGAAAAATCAACCGCTCTCTAGCCACTCGCAATCAATCCGCCTCGTCTTTCTTCCTCATCTCGCGTTGCGTCGCGGACTCCCGTCTCCCGGTCTCGCTCCTTCCGCGGCGCGGCGGCGTGGATTTCCCGAGCAGCGCCGGCGAGGCACCTCCCTTCCGGCAGCGAGGCTTTCCTGCTCCGGCGGCGCGGCAACAGCGCAGGGCCGCTTCCTCGTCGTCCGGTGGCGCGGCCACGGCCACGCTCCTCCACGTCCGGCGGCGGCGGCGGCGTCATAGGAGCAGCATGGATCTTCGGCGAGCTCGAGCAGCAGGCGGCGGCGGCGCGCTCACGCTCCTCCACCGGCCGCGTCGCGCCGCCCGTCCTCCTCCACCGGCGGCGGCGCCCTGGTCACCTCCACCGGCCGCGTCGCCCTGGTCTCTCCAGGCGGATCTCCAGCCGGTGCTGTAGCTCGGGATGCCGGCGGGCGTCTCCATAGCCACCAGTGGCACGGCGCCCTCCCCTCCCCGTCCGGTAGCGGCGCGGCCTGCAACCCGCCGACGGGGCCACACCGCGCGCCACACCCCATTCCGCGGTCGCGCAGGCCCAGCGTCGTCCGGCGGCCCTTCTCGGCCCAGCAGATCCAGCGACCGGCGGTCATGGTGTGTCGATGAGTGAGGGCACGGACCTCGCTGTACGGCGACAACGACGACTATATGTTTCCTGTCTTCGGCGGGAGGAGCAACGGCACAGGAGAGAGAGAAGGGTGAGAAAGGGAGCTCGATTTGTTTATTTGTTCGACCCGGGTTCCATACATCGACACCGCTCCTTCATCGATCCGGCCTCACAGTGTATGGTACCGGGTTCGATGCTGGCATTAATTGCATCGAACCGGCCTCGCACCATACACTGCGGGTGCTCTTATCATCGACGCCGTGAACGTGGCCGCCAAGGTCGAGGCGCGGCTGTCCTGTTCTACCTCTCCCCGACCTGCTAGGATCGTTTGCCAGGGACAACGACCTCGCCGAGGCTCGTGGAGCACTGGGGCGGAGCCAAGATCCACACCTCATGACGCAAAAGAATGCAACTGTGTTTAAACTGAAGGAGGGATGTATCATTTACCTGTAGCCATGTTGCTCGTAGTACAGAGGGACTGCCCTCCATCTCCCGCTGTATCATGGTGCCGGTGCCGATTCCAGACGATGAAGTCCTTGATCGCCGGAGAAACCGAGACAGAAAGCAAGAATGAAGATATCTATATATATATATATAGATAGATCAGGGCAACTACTCTTCGCAACAATACGATCCTATAATTACGGCGTTTGGATTGGAGAGATCGTGGCTTCAAACAGTATCCGGTTTCACCGCGTGCATAACAGAGCCGAGCGGCCCAACTGGGTTCGGATGGCTGGTTTCGTTGGGCCAGCCCAAAAGTGGAAGATAACAGCACACCAAATCTTGTAGAATGAGCTCAAAAAAAAAAAAAAAAAAAAAAAAACGAATCTTGTAGAAGATGATAGAAATTCCGTTTTGCGCACCGTTTTTTCTAGGCACTGTCTCCGACCCCGTCCACCTAGAGTCATACCTTCTCCGACATGGGCCGTGCTGCCGTAGGGAGAGAGAGCCTCCCACCGACGGGGGATAGTTGATCTGGGGACATGATAGAAAGTGAACCGATCGATCTTATGTAGTTTGGTTGGATGATGAGTCATGTTACTGTGTGCCATGATTTTGTTGCAGTTGCAAAAGTGGTGATTGCCAATGTTTGCCATTTGGTACCAAAGCAATCTGTTTGTGTTTTGATATGTTTTTTTTTTTTTTTTTGGTCTCAAATCTGAATGTTGATCTGAAATTAATTCAGATTTGCTCCAATTCAGTGCTCTTATTTTCAGAATTTCATCGTTTGAGCAATGCTCATGCTTACTGCGGTGCAACGGTAATAGCTTCCCCAAACAACAGATTTGCAAGGGAAAAAACAGTTCAGGGATTTTCTTGTGGACAAGAAAATACAAGTGTCATGCAATTATTACATGTGAAAGAATTAAATGAGTTCCAAACAGGGCCT
>JADLZK010012659.1:0-107613 GCA_015847255.1 Hyparrhenia diplandra | reverse complement strand
ATTGATCCGCGCAACAACACGATAACTATCGCGGCTGACGATTTACGCAGCGATTGCTTTCCCCCGAGCAAAGCAACAGCGATCCTCGCGCCGGGAAGTTCTAATCGTTTTTTCGCAAAACGCAAACGGTAAAGATGAACCAATCCCTAAAGAAGCTAGGGCTTGGCAAGAACTAGAACAGAAAAATAGAAAACAGTAAAAGAATAGATTTATTTTGTTTGTGTCGATTGGCTAGAGATCACAATCGGCCGTTTACCCATTATATATATAATGAGCATGCCTGGGCTTCGGCAATAAAACAGGACTCCTATACGTGTACGACAAATATCACGTATTTGTTTCAACAAGCCGAATATAATATTCCTATTGAACTATTCTCTAACTGATCGGCTATGGAAAACAGATATTCCTGAGTCCGGTACATACTAATTAAGGAATCCTTTCCTACAAATACTGCTCGAGCTTCCATCCATGAATTAAGTACAAAAATCCTCTCCACAGACCCTGATGCACACGTTGATCACCTAGCCTGTTCCTTGTTTGCTTTCTTCTTTCTTCATGTGTATACTGGACGGAACGCCCCTGGCCCTGTGTTACAACTTGAGCAACGTGTCAACTGATTCAGATTAATTATCAATAATCTACATATATAATTTGGCCACTCATATATATTTCTAGCCAAATTACACTATCAACACATGCCCCCTTTTTTTGTACAATTGCATTTTACCGAAAATACTTAGAGATCAACTTTCAACTTTTACCTGATCAGGACGATGTTTGTACAGTAACTTCTCTGGCCATAATATTGCTCAGGGCGATGTTTCGAAAAAATACATCGGCCAAGTATTCATTTTTTGCTCAGGGCGATGCTTGAAAATACATCGGCCAAATATTTTTAACTCAGGGCGATATTTAAACAACATATCGGCCATACTAATATCAAGCAGATTGCCACACACTAGGATAGTACTTCTTCAAATATTTTCCATTGAGAGCCTTAGGCAATTTATCCCCCTGCAAAGATTGTACAAAATATGAATTTCAGGGAACAATCTCTACAACCTTATATGGTCCTTCCCAACTTCGGCGACCATTTACCTAATTTATTATCTTTAGTTCCTAGAGGCAAAATCGTTTCCATACTAAGTCTCCTATTTGAAACGATTTTTCTCTAACTTTTTATTATAGGCCTTAGCTACCCTCAATTTCTCCTTTTCAATTTCACGCAAGGCCTTTAATCTGTCTTCCGAACCTCATCTATTCTATCCATCATCAGATTATTATAATCTACAGCCGACAAATCATTTTGCCTGGCTACTCTAAGAGCTTGTAAATTAATCTCTACAGGTAGCACAGCTTCCTGTCCATACACTAACTCATACGGTGTCACCTGAGGTTGCCCCATGCTAGATATCCGATGAGCCCACAAAGCTTCCGAAGCACTTCATGCCACCTTCTGGGATGCTCCTCAATCTTTTTCCTCACCAGCTTAATCAAAGTTTTATTGCTAGATTCGGCCTGTCCATTAGCTTGGGCTGTCTGGCCAGATTTAACAACTTAATTCTAAAAGACTCGGCAAATTCACGGAATTGGTGAGACATAAAAGAAGCACCTTGATCAGAAGTCAAAGTCACGGGGAATACCGAATCTATGAATAATATGTTCCAACACAAAATTAATAACTTCTTTATGAGTCATATTTTTAAAGGAATTGCTTCGGTCCATTTAGTAAAATAATCTGTGCTTCTACCAGGGCGAAGCGATGACCTCTAGATGAAGCAGGATGTATCTGACCAATAAAATCTAATCCCCATCCTCTAAATGGCCCCGCGGCTTAATAATAGGATGCAACATAGCCATGGGCGCCAACTGTATGTTTCCAAACTTTTGACACGCTTCACACCCCTTATAATATCGAAAACAGTCTTCTAACATAGTCGGCCAATAAAAACCCGCTCTTTTCAATAACCACCACATCTTATGAGCTGACTGATGTGTCCCACATATCCCCCTCATGCACTTCACCCATAGCTATTTTAGACTGATCGGAATCCAAGCACTTCAGAAGTAACCCATCTATAGTTCGCGATACAATTCATCATTTAACAAAGTATATTTTAATGCCTCGGCGAATTTTTCCTATCTCTCGTTTGACTTGGATCCTTTAAATAATTAACTATAGGACTTCTCCAATCACCATGATCTAACTCATTTACAAATTCGGTTGCTTTTGGCCCCATTAATGAATTTTTCTTATCTATCTTTGCTACCGCTTTTGGACTGAACTAACAGTCTGCCGTGACTCTTACTGCAGAAACTATTAACCTGTCCAGCCCCAAAACTCTCATTTTTTCAAGAACTGAACTAACAACATGCAGATCGGACTCACTTTTGTTAATGTCTAGCATCGGTTTTCAATTATTAAAAAACTTTCCACTACTAACACGATAACCTGATGCTTGTTGGGCTAAAGAATTAGCTCTAGAATTTTCTCCGCTAGATATATGACTGATAGTAAAACTATCTAGAGATTTAATTATATCTAAACATCGGTCCAAGTAGCTATTCAGCAACCCATTAAAACATTGACATTCTCCATTAATCTGTTGAACTACCAGAAGAGAATCTCCAAAGGCATCTATGTCTTTGACACCCATATCAGCTAGACTTTGCAAGTCGAATAATAAAGCTTCATATTACGGCCCCGATTATTTGTGCAAGGATATTCTAAGCGAACCGATGTTTCATAAGACACATTATTAGGTGAAATTAAAAACATTACCAACGCCTTGTCCATCTCTACAAACCGATCCATCAAAATAAAGTTTCCATGGGCACACTCTAGTGCGGTTAACATCTTCCTCATCTTTAATCCCATGGTCAACAATAAAATCGGCGACAACTTGACCTCTCATAGGCGCCTTGATTCAAATGTTAAATCATATTCTACTAATGCATACGCCCACTTTTCCAATTCTACCACTAAGAATCGGCTGTTGTAACATATATTTAATTACGTCGGTTTGGCATGCAACTATACAATTACTAGAGAGCAAATAATGCCTAAACTTGGTACATGCATAATATAAAGACAAGCATAGCCTTTCAATTAACACGCCCTAGTCTCGTATCCGATGAGCGGCGACTCACATAAGCAATAATATATTCCTTCCGCCATCTTCTTGTGCCAAAACCGCGCCGATCACCTTCTCTTGTGCAGCAATATATAGTCCGAATCGGCACACCAAACTTTGGAGCTCGAAGCACTGGAGGACTAGACAGATATCTCTTTATATTATTATAAGCATCACGCTGCTCTGCCCCCCATGTGAATTCGGCTTCATTCTTTAGCCGAAGTAAAGGGATAAACGATTCAATTTTCCCTGCAAGGTTAGATATGAATCGTCTCAAATAATTAATTTTTCCTAACAACTTTTGCACATCCCTTTTACATGTAGGCTCCTCTAGTTTTCTAATCGACTCTACACTCTTAGGATCAATCTCTATGCCATGCTCATGAATTATGAAACCTAAGAACTTACCAAAACACACCAAATGCACATTTAAGTGGATTCATTTTTAACCCATACCTGGCGCATTCTCTCAAAGGCTAATCGCCGTCGGCTAAATGATGATCAAACCCATCCGATTTAACGACAACATCATCAATATACACTTCTAATATAATGCCCAAGAGGTCATGAAAAATTAAATTCATAGCACGCTGATACGTGGCGTAGGCATTTTTCAACCCAAATGTCATAACGACCCACTCAAATAAACCAACAAAGCCGAGGCAACCTTAAAAGCGCCTTCAACATGTCTTTTTTCGCCATAAAGATTTGATTGTGGCCGGCATTGCCATCTAAAAAACTAATGACTTTATGCCCTAAGCATCATTGATTAACTTTGTCGGCTATAGGCATAGGATATTCATCTTTAGGAGTAGCCTTATTCAAATCTCTAAAATCTACGCATATTCTAATCTTTCCTGTGTTTTTCTTTTCAACGGGGTACAATGTTAGAAATCCATTCAGCATACCTACATGGCCGAATAAACCCAGCTTTTCAACAAACGATCAATCTCTTCTTTGATGCGGTCATATAGATTAGAATTAAAACATCTAGGAGGTTGCTTATACGGCCTAAAACCAGATTTAATAGGTATCGTATGCTCAACTAAATCTCTACTCAAACCGGGCATCTCGGTGTAATTCCAAGCAAAGCAATCAACAAATTCCTTAAGTAATGCACATACCTTGCTTTTCTACGTCGGCCTCCATATTTTGCGTTGATGAAAGTAGGCCTAGGCACACTTCCATCACCAATATCAATTTGTGAAGTGGATCACCGATGAGAATCCTTGTCCCAAAACATCCATGTCACCAAAATCTTCAATAGTTTCATGCATATCGTTCTTACGAGCGATACTCCTCAAGACGCCTCTCGCAACCACTTTATGCTATCTTCTTTATTCATTATTCACGAGATAAATCATTAAGCCGAGCTACACAGGCCGGGCTGTACCCTTACAAGAACAAAACCATCCTTACCGATAGCAATATAGTCATAATCGATAAATCTCTTCCTGTCAAGCATTGCATCTCACCATGTTGCCAATCAATAGGAGCATCGATTAAAAGGCGATTAAGGCTGAATTATCTGCTTCAATTATCTCTACATCATCTCAACCCACTGAATCAAACACTGATGTAGAGTAGAAGGACGCAACAGTTGCATGTATCCAATCACGTCCTAAAAGAGCATTATATCTCCCTTTTACGTCCACAACAAAAAATGCAGTCGGCACGGTTTTGCTTCCGACTGTAAGCTCCACAACAATAATACCTTTGGCTTCAGACAAATCTCCGGTAAATCCACTAAGCCCCATGCTGGTCTTTATTAACTCGCTCTCTTTTCGGCCCAATTTAGTAAAAACCGAAAAAGGCATAACATTAACCCCAAACCGCCATCAACGAGCATCGACCAACAGGTTTACCATTGATATGTCCCTTGATATACAATGGCTTCAAGTGCATCTCGGGCTTTTCTGGCTTCTCAAATATAACCTTCTTGGCGCCGAGAACTAGGCTGTGCAATTTCAGTTTCGGTGCACGAAATTCTGCGGCAAGGCAAACACCATATTCATATCCATAGCGAAGAAGCGTGCTATCTTTGCTCTCTCAATTCTCGTCGACAATCATGTTGTCGCCCTCAGATTTGTCTTCCCTCCATTGCAATGCGCTTCTCTTTCCAAGTCATCTTGGGAGGAATTGTCATTGGTCGTTCTTCATTAAACCATTCATCGCGATACTTCTCAGCCTGTTCTTCTTTAATTTCTAGTGCTCGCATCGCCGCTGCACTCTTCGTTTTACGTGTATGTGTAAGTCCTCTCGGGCACCACTGAGATTTCGGTTTAGTTCCCCGGTGCAACCGATCGATCTTGGTGCCCCCCCATAATTCCTTGGTCTATCTTTGAAACACTGCTGCTGTTGGCCTAAACACGAGCCTCTGAAATAATTCTGCCGCCATTTGGCATTTGAGAATTCAGCCCCTTGTTCATATGATGTACGCTTCGCCACCACCATTTGCTGAACCGGAGGCGGCTGATGTGCGGCTTTTAGAAATTCCTGCCTTTGCTACTTTGCGTTCGGTTTATCAAATGCTTCAGTATGTGCTAGAAAGCTGCGGCTAGTACTTCCTTCGAGCATGTGACTCCTTTCTCGATCTGAACCCGAGCTCGATCCAATGACTAATTTCCCATGATGTGCATCTGCATCTAATTCAGGTTTTCAATTACCATAGTGCCTATTTTCAAACCGTGAACAGTACTAGAGTCATAAGGACCAACTGTTGGTTGACTAGCTACAACCATGTCGTCATGTAAATTATCAATCGACCTCCCCGGCTGACCGCACCCATCTGATTTGCGACCACCAACAAATCTCTTGTTGCTGTGGCTGTACCTCGGTGGACTATCTTGTCTGAGAGAATACCGTCCTTTCCCTTTGGATGAACTTGGTTCAGCTTCTTGATTGAACAGGGTCGCTTGCCATAGACATGTTGTCCAACCATGGGTCTGCCGCCCATCGGATTGATAATAACTTTCTCGCCCAACTGGATATGGCATCCAAAGATTAAAACCATATGGAGGATATTGTGGATAAATAAGAGGGCGCACAGCCCCGAACTCGGCCTCACCGAAACTGCGGTTGATGGCCATATGAGTTCCTTTGTCTGCGTCGGTTGATCACCGAAGCCATGTGCGGGAGGAGATCTGGGGCGGCTTAGATCCTCTAGCCGATTAAACGCCTTTGCTAGCCTTCTGTGATGTATATTTGTCCAGCAAATTACTGAATATGTCGGCTTAAAGTTTTGAACCCGCTTCTTGCCTTCATTGACTTTCCACACTCCCTCTTCTCGGATTCTTTGGCTTAATCATCCTTGGAGTAGCTTTGTCATCAACAATAACATTTTTCCCTTTTAGCGGTTCGGCCTGATCGACCCGAATAAGCACCTTCTTGCTATCAAAATCAATCATGTTAATAGGGAACGGATCGGTATCAAGCTTCATCTTAGAGCCTTCTGTAAATGTCAATCGTCCGTCATTAATGGCCGATTGCACCTGTCGACGAAACACATTACAGTCATTAGTAGCATGAGAAAATGAATTGTGCCATTTACAGTATGCTCTTTTAGCCAATTCTTCTGGAGGTGGAATTACATGACCTCCTTTTAATCTAATCAAATTTGCTGCAAAGAAGATATCAAAAATTTTTATCGCACTTGCTAACATCAAAAGTATACTTGATTTCCTCTCTTCTAGCGGTACCGTAGGTTTTAAAGCTGTGCATGCAAAAGGCTTTGACTTAGGCACATGTACCCATTCGGCTATGCATACATCAATGTCATCATCACTAGCCGAATCACTATCATACCCTACGATGTGAATTGCAGGCTTTTCATTATCTTTGTTTCTATTATTATCTCTAAACCGGCCATATTGTTTCGCATCTTTAGCACGGTTTTCCTGCGCTAAAGCCTTTTGTAAAACTTGATTAATATCTGAAAACTCTTGCCCTTCTAATTTATCCTTGATATGAGGAAGTAAGCCCGAAAAAGCAAGATTGGCCAAATCCCTTTCGGCAATAACCAAGCTAAAAGCAACGATTTTTGACTTCTCTAAACCGTCGAAAATATTCGGTAACCGATTCATTGTACTTATGTTTGACCAATACCAAATCGGTAAGCCTAAGTTCAGTTTCACCACTATAGAAATATTCATGAAACTTTTGTTCCAACTGTGCCCAAGTCACAATGGATTTAGGAGCAAGTGATGAAAACCAAGTAAATGCAGTACCAGATAATGATAAAGGAAACAATTTCAGCTTATAAACATCTGATGTACCAACTTCGCTGATTTGTGCTAAAAATTGTCCTATATGCTCAAAAGTAGACTTACCATCTTCCCCCGTAAATTTAACAAAATCTGGGATTTTAAAACCACGTGGGTATGGTGTTGAATCAACATATTCAAGATACGGTTTTTGATATGCACGGGCCTTACCTTTGGGTTCTAAACCAAGTTCTCTAAGCACGTTAGCAATTTGATCTTTAAAATTCTGAGATGGCTCAGAAGAGCTAGTATGCGGCATAGATGCAACTTGGTTGTGTAGCTGTGACTCCGGCAAAAAAGATTGAGCATGTGGCACATGCTGCGGAGACACATTAGAGTACAGGTTTGGTACTGGCCCTTGAGGAACCCCGGTACCCATAGACGGCAGTAATGGAGTCGAATAAGATGCCGTCGATAATAGGGTTGTTGCAAATTAAAATTCACAACTTCGGTTGCCTGGTTGCGGAACCGAGTAATAACAGCAGAATTCGTAGCACTAGGCGCAAAATTACTAGCATTAGGCTGTAGAGTATTAGCCGGTGCATTAACGGTAAAAGTAGCATTCGGCAGCAGCGCCGAATTAGTATTTTCAAAGGGCACAGGCTGTTTTTCGAGATGTTGATCCTTAGCCTCTAACACTGCTGAACGAACTTGACGAGGTAAACTGTTTATGATATCTTGATTAAATTGTAATTTAAATTCATCAAATTTACCAAATATGGAGTCATTCATTGTCCGTGTCAGATGTTCCATCTGTGTACCAAATTTACTTGCTACCGATGCATCAATTAGATGACCAATTTCTTCAGGGGAAAGTGGTTTACTTACATCGGTACTGGGTGAAGGAGAAGAGTCTGATACAGCAACCTTCTTGATGACGCCGTTCCTCGTCTTCTGAAAGCCTGCTAATTTCTTCTTTAGACTCTCCAGCCTCTCTTCCTCGAGCGCCCGTTCAATCTCCTGTCGTCCCTCCTCAGATAGATCTTCAAGCGTGACAGGGATGACGTTGTCAGCGTTGATCCCACTACTGTCCTTGGACGGCTCCATTGTTTGATTCTTCTTGTTCTTCTTTTTCCCCAGCGAGTCGCCAATTGTGTTGGCACGCAAAATTGATCCGCGCAACAACACGCGATAACTATCGTGCTTTTCGCGACGACGAGCGATTGCTTTCGAGCAAAGCAACAAAGGATCCTCGCTTTCGTGGAGGGAAGCCGGCCGTTTTTCGAGTGCAAAGCGGCAAAGATGAACCAATCCCTAAAGAAGCTAGGGGCTTGGCAAGAACTAGAACAGAAAAATAGAAAACAGTAAAAGAATAGATTTATTTTGTTTGTGTCGATTGGCTAGAGATCACAATCGGCCGTTTACCCATTATATATATAATGAGCATGCCTGGGCTTCGGCAATAAAACAGGACTCCTATACGTGTACGACAAGTATCACGTATTTGTTTCAACAAGCCGAATATAATATTCCTATTGAACTATTCTCTAACTGATCGGCTATGGAAAACAGATATTCCTGAGTCCGGTACATACTAATTAAGGAATCCTTTCCTACAAATACTGCTCGAGCTTCCATCCATGAATTAAGTACAAAAATCCTCTCCACAGACCCTGATGCACACGTTGATCACCTAGCCTGTTCCTTGTTTGCTTTCTTCTTTCTTCATGTGTATACTGGACGGAACGCCCCTGGCCCTGTGTTACAACTTGAGCAACGTGTCAACTGATTCAGATTAATTATCAATAATCTACATATATAATTTGGCCACTCATATATATTTCTAGCCAAATTACACTATCAACACATATATCACATCTCCATAAATATTTTTATCTATACCTACTAATAAAGAGAAAAATTTCAGTCCCCACCTTTTTTTTTTTTCACCTTTTTCTGCCACCGTTTTACTTCTTTTTCACCTTTTTTTCTGGACGATTCCTCTCCACATACAATTTCTTGCCCAGACCAACGGAACACGTTTTGTGCCAGCCTGCCCAACATATGTTTCCTGTCTGCATACAATTTCCTGCCCATACCCTTTTTCTGCCTTCCGTACGCTCCGCGGTCTCACCCTGTCTCCCGTATGCGCGCATGACTCAATTATCTGCCGCTTAGATGTTCTGCCCCCTTGAGTCCGTCGGCTCTGTCAGTAACTCTCTGGACAGGAACATTATGCAGGACTCTGCACTCGAGTGCATGCATGCAACATTGGCGAAAACCGACGGTTTCAACAAGTCATGTCTTCCCCACGGCCGGCCAACCACAGCGCCGGAAGGGGGCATCGACGTCGACGTCCAGGTCTGGAGATCCTCCTGCTAAGTGGCGACGATGGAGATCCGTATGGGAAGGAGAGAAGAGATTTGTCAACCACGACACTGCAAGAGCGAGCGTAGCAAAGCAGCCCCGTGCCTTGCTCCTTATTAGCATGGTGACATCACACTTATATCATACCTAAATACAACCATTTTCCTTTTTTTTAAAAATAAATTTAGATGTATAACATCTAAATACAAATTTACTTGAAGGCATTCTTAGCCGTCCATCCTAAAATATGTGGCCATGGTTAAAATGAATTAACATTGATTTTTATGACCAGATTGCAGAACTGCTCTCTATATATTATAGGTTTACCTTAGTGTATCTTTTTCCTTGCGCAGATACATCATTCTTCATTATTAAATAAAATACAGGAACCCAATAAATAAAAATGAATTTTTTTGAGCGCATGACCAAATTAGTTTGTTTATACTTTCTTTACCATTTTACTGCTAGGGATGGACAGGGTTTTTGTAATTTCAGCTGATAGACTCGCTCTTCTTCGCCATGCATCTCCACCGACCAAAAGACGCAAGGTGAGGGCGATATACCTTAAAATTTATTTTATTTATTTAAGGATCAATCAAGCTCAATTAATAATTTTAATATAATAATAAATAGTTAATTATTTGTATTAGAATGTAGAATAAATTATACACCCGTTGTTGCGCATACGGGCATTTTACTAGTAATAATAAGAGGTTAAAGTTGTGTTTGAAGACCGTGTCGTTGTCATAAACGACTTCTACTACCGTCCCGGAGGGAGGTATGCCATCTCTTCTTGCTCCTTGCCTCCGGCTCCTGGAACACGTACGACGGCCTCTTTTTGCCTTTGGACGAGATGGTGAGGTCGCCCGCGGTTGCCGTCGATGCGTCTGGGCTTCCAAGAAGAAGCCTCCTGCTGACCAAGGCATCCGAGCACGTCCGAGGAGGAGTTGCGACTCCGGCTGCTTGCCGGCCCGTGGGCCGTGGCCAGTTTCCTCGTGGGGCTCCAGCCCGCCCGGGGAAAACGGTGGGAATGAATGAGGCGTGCATTGCATTGCTGGACCGCCGCTGTGAAAGCTATTGGGCTGCTGGAGGGAGGCAGCAGCCGTGACTAATTATCTTCTTTCGGCCTAGTCACGGCTGCATTGCTGGGCCAAAAGCAGATAATTAGCAGGTCGGAAGCGATGGGAAAAACCCCGGCAATGGTTCGTTTCCTAAAGGAAAAAGTCCAAATTATTGCCCTGTGTTTTTCACTCAAGTCTAGATAACCCCTAATGTATTGTTTAGTTTATTTTATTCCGATGGTTTTGCAAACCGGTGCACTTAACACCTTTTGACACTAATCCAATGTCGGTTTTGGTGACGTGGATGTGGTTTTGCAATTAGTCATGTCACGTAAGTTCTTGATATGGCCGAAAAATTCTAGGCAATACTAATTTTTTTATTTTTGTAGGCAACACTATATATTTACTTTTGTAGGCAACACTATATATTTATCTTGGATCATCTCAGATATTAAATAGTTCAAGCAACACTATATATTTTTGGTATAATTCATGTACGCCGGCTAGTACCTACCTATTCCATCCGGACCAGTTTGTAAGGCGTATAATATCTCATCCCACACACCAAGGGAGAACTAAAACTCCTGCATGCACGAACGTAATCGTTATAGCACGGATCGATCGCCGCCCATCGACAAGAGATCGGTCATAGGGGTTATGTGGGCCTAGAATTTTCTCGACCATGTCGGCAGACTTATGTGGCATGACTAATTGCAAAACCACCTCCCGTCCACGAAACCGGGATGGATTAGTGCCAAAAGGTGTTAAGTGCACCGGTTTGCAAAACCACCGGAGTAAAATAAACTAAACAATACATTAGGGGGTTATCCGGACTTGAGTGAAAACACACAGGTAGTAATTTGGACTTTCTCCTTTCCTAAACAAGGATTAAACTTTTTGTAAAACGTTTTTAAGTACATTTTCAAAAATAATTTAATATTTGATATTTTTAAACATATTTTGAAAACACATTTTAAACCCCCGTTTTGAGAAAAAGACTTAAAAACAATTCCTATGAAATTAGTTTTACTCTGTTTTAAAAATATTATTTGGAAACTATTTTCAATCTACTAAATCATTTCAAATTATAGTTTGTTTGAATTTTTGAACCCAAGTTAGAACACTCGGCTTATTCATAAATTTGTTTGAAACATCACTTCCTTTATTTTGCCACACTTTATTAACAAAAGGTCCTTAAAATGACTCAAATTTGACTATGTTTGCACAAATTTTTGGATAAGACGAGTGGTCAAACTTAGGGTTGAAAAAATTCAAACGATTTATAATTTCGAACGGAGGGTAATTTTTATGGATGGACCTTCTGAACTAAAATTGGAGACATGTTTCGAGCTTATATTATTTTAATTTTTCGAATATTGAGAATTAAAACCGTTTTCAAAACATACTATAAAGACTAATAACAAAACTCCTTGTTTTCCTTTGCTTGTATAATCCGTTTTAGTGGCGATAAATCGATTGGCGCCAAGCTAGGTGGTTATTATTTCTTTTGCCGCAAAGGTGATGGCAATGCTCTGCTCCTCCACGCTGGGTGGCACCATCGTTGGCCCTGTGCTGATGGCAATACGCTTGCTGACAGCCACTTTGGGGTTGCGGCTGAGATCTTGCAGCATGTATAACATCAGCAGAGGCCCCTTTGATTAATTTGGGGATGTGGTAGGAAACGAACAAAAAAAAAAGTTTGATAGGTTGTTGTTGTTTCTTCAACGGCATGCTGCTGGGATGACCATCAATCACCAGTGCTTGATCGCTCTCTGATTTGATCACAAGTTGCTGTAAAGGCCGCATTTCCCATCATCAACAGCCAAATCGTGGTCCAGGCCTTTTAATCGTTGGCCCTGGCCGCCGCCGCTGTCTCTTCAGTCTTGCTTTCACCAAAGGAGGAGGAAAATATGTGGGCGTACGTTCATCCACAGAGAGTGCACGGCGTCCGCAGTGTGTGTGTGTACCCGGGGGCCGTACGTCGTCATGACGTGCGACGATGAAACGTGCTTTCGATCACCAAACTATTTTCCTCCAGAGTGAGTCAGGACTCTGGGCGTACGTCGTCTACCAATAACCTGAAGGCAGCCAACAGTATGATTAATTAATGGACAAGATGCATGTCTGAAATCTTGTGAAAATTAGAACGGCACTCCGTCGTCGCCGTGCCAATCACGGCTGGACCGGCTGGTATATACTCTCCTTAATGACCTTGAATTCACTTCAATCATTCAATTCTACAGGCAGACAGGAGTCATCACCCCTTTTCTTTTTATGTTTTCTTCTACCCAATATCAAGCAGCACAGCATCCATCGACATCAAGAGCTCTTCATATCCTCCGTCATCGGTTCGGCAGCGAGCCACCCACCGGCTCTGGGGACGGCGTTCTTCTACCCGCCGGCGACTTGTTAAACATTATCTTTGGTCCACCGGTGATGCAACTCCATGACGCCGCTCTCATCCAGCTCAAGCCTACGCTCGGCGAGGCCCTTCCGCCCCAACGGTACCATGCATCTTTGATGCCTCTGCAGCCGTCCGCCGGCGACCTGCTCTCCTTTGGCGTTTCGGATCCGAGTCCTTTTTGGACCTTGATGTATTTGGCTCCTTTGTTAAGGGCCTTCCTGTGCGAATGCTGCTTTAATATAAAATATGTGGTACTTGTCAAAAAAAAAAAAAAAAATCGATCACTGAATTCTAACAGCAACCCACATATATATATACAACAAACACAACAACCCAGCTACGACTTTCTCTCGCTAGCATCCAGACTTTGTTTACCAAAGGGGGTCATTCTTTTTGGAAAGGATGATATATATATATATAGGGTTGTTCTTCATCAACTCCTAGCATTTATCTATATTAGCTGAAATGTTT
The DNA here is from genome assembly GCA_015847255.1 of Hyparrhenia diplandra. Taxonomy (NCBI): domain Eukaryota; kingdom Viridiplantae; phylum Streptophyta; class Magnoliopsida; order Poales; family Poaceae; genus Hyparrhenia; species Hyparrhenia diplandra. The sequence continues at coordinate 93,971 of JADLZK010012659.1, read as the reverse complement.
TGACTTTTCAAGATTTTTGGAATGCCTTGTAATTTGGGATGGAGGGAGTAGTATTTATCTATATCCGCTGCACGTCGTCTCTCAGTCACTAATGACGAATGCAAGGAAAAGCTTCAAGTACATGACAGGAGAGAAGCAGCACAGTAGTATGTGTAATGTAGTACTCATTCAAAGTATTTAGCGGCGCGAGGGGAGAGCATGTTGGTGTGCTTCCAAAACCACAGTGGAGCTGTTGAATGCAAAAACCCGTGGCTACAAAAACAAAAGTGATTTAGGATATGTTTTCGTTGATCTGATGCTCTGAATTTCTAACAGCACATGTCACTGCTCCCCGATCGAGAAATTTACCCGATAGACTTTGCTGGTGTGGGCGTCATTGCTAAGATTTTTTTAGCTGTTTCGCGTCCTTTTCAATGACCAGCCCTGAAAGAGATACATGCATGGCGTGGCTGTGCACTTTCTAGAAAACGAAAAATTTGCTATTTAAGTTTCCTTCTGATGAAAATAAATTATAAAGGATCAATCATTATTCAGGCATATAAAAAACTTTTGTTAATGTCTCCTACAAAAATATGAATAAAGTTAAAAAATGAGATATGATGATTACGTATATGCATAAAAAAATAGATGTGTCGACCTTATTGTTTTTAGAGTTCAAGGGCCACCGCCCGGCCTTTCAAATTTATTAAAAGACCAACACCGTTTACAGTTCAAGCATTCAACATCCAGATCATCCAAGTGCCCACCAGGCCCGTTGGGGCACAGAGCAACAGAAACTAAGACATAGTAAAAAAGCACTGACTAAGCCCTATTACATGAACAACTCATTGATTTCGAACCACCATGGAACGAATCTGGATCTTCGCCATCAGTTGAGAATTCAGTCACCACTGGATGCACCGTCATCTTCTCGGCTTCCTCTTTCATAATCTTCAACTTGTAGTTTGGCCCATTGTAAGCCATAGTACTCTCCCAGCTTCTACCTTGACTTGTTTTGTCATGCTCAGCAAAGTATCCTTCTTCTCTGAGGGGCATAGGATTGCCCAGTTCTCCAACATATTTGCTATCCTGTAAAGTAGCATTTCCATGCCACTCCACCCAATTCTCTGAAAATACAAGTCATTTCTTAATTTCCACAAAGACCACATAACTGCTGAGGATATCATGTTAGCAAGGCAAAAATTTCTTATTACTTAACCAACAGTTTCCTACATGTAATAAGTTTTGACCTATTTGATATCCCGAATAGCAGAAACTATATTCCAAAGATTGTTTGGCAACAACACACTCAAAGAAAAGATGATGAACAGTTTCCTTCTCTGAACAAAATAGACATGTTTCATCCTCTGGCTTTCTCCTCTTTGCTAGGTTATCTTTGGTTAAGGTTCTATTATTCATAACTAACCAAAGAAAGAAATGCACTCTAGGGGGAATTTTCAAATTCCAAACAGCTGGGACATGAACTGCTTCTATACCCCTAAAATTGATGACCTTATACAAGGAGTGGGAAGAGTATATCCCAGAGGATTTAAACTCCCGAGATCATTTCATCTTCTGCACTAGACATAGGTACTGAAGCAATTAATTCAACAATCTCCAGCCAATCCTGATATTGCTCAATAGACACAGTTCTTCTAAAGGTGCATTTTAGAGTAGAACCATCCCACAAATCAGCAATAGATTTTCCTTTTTCATTAACTATTCTATACAAAGGGTAAAACTGAACAGCCAAACTGGAAGTGCCTAACCAATTGTCTTCCCAAAACCTAATTTTTTCACCATTGCCTACTTTCCATCTATAACCTAGTTTGGCTACTTGAGCTGCCCACATGAAACTTTTGAAAAAGCTAGAAGCTCCTACAGATCTTGGATTGGAAAATATTAGGTTTGTCAGTCCTTTATTTATAATCAATTAACTCTTTCCGAGCTTATCCCTATCTGAGTTGTATCTCTTAATCCATGAGGCCATCAAACTAATATTTAGATCCCTAAGATTAGAAAGGCCTAAACCTCCATATTCTTTCCTCATAGAGACTAAATTCCAATTAGCTAGATGATAATGATGGCAATCTACAGAATCATTCCAGAGAAAATTACTCATATGGGAATTTAGGATTTCAAGAGCCCACTTAGGAAACTTAATAAAGGACAAAATATACACAGGGATACTAGCCAGGCAGGTTTTAAGCAGCATAGCTCTAGCAGCTAAAGACAAAAATCTACCTCTCCATGTAGCTATTCTTTTAAGGATTTTATCCACTAGTGGCTAAAGATCCTCTCTAGTTAACTTTTCATAGTGAAGAGGAAACACCTAGGTATTTTATAGGGGAAGTGCCTAAAGGACAGGAAATGATATGAGCAAAATTATGAGCCTCTAATTCCTCTAGATTTAAAGGGACTAACTCACTTTTATGGAAGTTTATCCTCATTCCAGCTGTTCGAACCACATAAGAACTCCCTTAAGATTTCTTATTTTGTCCTGATCTGCCTTAGCAAAGAGGATAGTATCATCTGCATATTGCAGTGATACTATCCCTCCAGGTCTAAAATCCTCTAAAAGCCCATGAATGAGGCCTTTATTGCTGGCTTTCTGTAGCATTTTTGTTAAGCCATCACCCACTAGGTTAAAGAGGAAAGGAGACAGAGGGTCTCCCTGCCTCAGGCCTTTGCCAGTTTTGAAATAGGAGATGTCCTCTCCATTGAGCATAATTCCCACGGAGCCTCAATGACTAGCTGTCTAATCCAATGAACTACTTTAGGGTTAAAATTCCTAGCTATAAGCATAAAAAAAGAGAAACTTCCAACTGACCCTGTCATAGGCCTTTTCATAATCTTGTTTAAGAATGACTCCCTTTTCTCCTCTACTGTGGATACTGTGCACTACCTCATGTGCAATCACCACACTTCCCAAAATGGATCTGCCTTTAATGAATGCAAATTGATTTGGAGCTACTATCCTCTGCACTACATCACTTAATCTATTGGTCATAATCTTAGAAAAGATTTTAAAACTGCAATTTTGCAGACTGATTGGTCTAAATTGCTTAATGTTGTTGCATCACCTACTTTAGGAAAAAAAAAATAAACAATGGATAAATTGGTTGAACGTAACTATATTAACCAAAAACAAACGTTCTGAAAATTAATTAGATTGATTAATACTGAGTCTTCACATGCAAGTGTGTAAATATGAAATGATGTACCCAGCGATGTCAACTCTCTGGTCTAGAGTCGTAGCAGCGTAAATATGAAATGATGGAGTAACCGATCGACTTGCTTGGTCTTAGAAAAAACAAAGTGGGGGTTCAATTCAAGAGTGATATGCAACAACACCCCCCCGAAATCAACAACGTATGTAGTTTGAAAATTTGACTTTTTTTGAATAAGACAAGCGGTCAAACTTAAGCAGGTTGAAAAAGCCAAACGAATTATAATTTGGAACGGAGGGAGTAATTTTTATGGATGGAATAAAATAATTTTGAGATCTTCTAACCTAAAATTTGAGACATATTTTGAGCTTCTTATTTTTATTTTTCGAATATATTTTCAAATAAATTATTTTGAGAATTAAAACCGTTTTCTAAACATACTATAAAGACACATAACAAAACTCCTTGTTTTCTTTTGCTTGCAGAATCAGTTTTAGTTGCACTGATAAATCGATTGGCGCCAACCTAGGGTAGGGTGGTTTCTTTTGCCGCAAGGGTGATGGCATCGCTCTGCACCTCCACGCTGGGTGCCACCATCGTTGGCCCTGTGCTGATGGCAATACGCTTACTGACAGCCACTTTGGGGTTGCGGCTGAGATCTTGCAGCATGGATAACATCACCAGAGGCCCCTTTGATTTGGGGATGTGGTAGGAAACGAACAAAACTTAAGTGTGATAGGGTTGTTGTTTCTTCAACGGCATGCTGCTGGGGTGATCATCAATCACCAGTGCTTGATCGCTCTCTGATTTGATCACAAGTTGCTGTAAAGGCCGCATTTCCCATCATCAACAGCCAAATCGTGGTCCAAGCCCTTTTAATCGTTGGCCCTGGCCGCCGCCGCTGTCTCTTCAGTCTTGCTTTCACCAAAGGAGGAGGAAAATATGTGGGCGTACGTTCATCCACAGAGAGTGCACGGCGTCCGCAGTGTGTGTGTGTGTACCCGGGGGGCCCGTACGTCGTCATGACGTGCGACGATGAAACGTGCTTTCGATCACCAAACTATTTTCCTCCGGAGTGAGTCAGGACTCTGGGCGTCGTCTATCAATAACCTGAAGGCAGCCAACAGTATAATAAATTAATGGACAAGATGCATGTCTGAAATCTTGTGAAAATTGGAACGGCATTCCGTCGTCGCCGTGCCAATCACGGCTGGACCGGCTGGTATATACTCTCCTTAATGACCTTGAATTCACTTCAATCATTCAATTCTACAGGCAGACAGGAGTCATCACCGGCAGAGATCAGCCAGCATTCCAAATTCGATCACTGAATTCTAACAGCAACCCACATATATATATACAACAAACACAACAACCTGGCTACGACTTTCTCTCGCTAGCATCCAGACTTTGTTTACCAAAGGGGGTCATTCTTTTTGGAAAGGATAATATATAGGGTTGTTCTTCATCAACTACTAGCATTTATCTATATCAGCTGCACGTCTCTCAGTCACTAATGACGAATGCAACGAAAAGCTTCAAGTACATGAGAGGAGAGGAGCACAGTGGTATGTGTAATGAAGTATTTAGCGGCTCGAGGGGCCAGCCCACACGCCCAGATTCATCGTAGAACAGCTTCACCATATGTATTTGGAGTTAATCAAAGTGTTTAGGGGCAGCCCACGGGATGATGTGTGGATGACGGGGCATGCATGTGGTGCAAATGTCGACGAGCTAGGGACCAGGGTGGCGCGGTGGCCGATAGAGATGGGCCAGCCGCAGGCGTGGACAAGGAAGAGGATGAAAAACAATAGAACAAACCTTTTTCTCTGTAATTAGTGCTATGGTGACTAATTTTTTCTCAACATCACCAAACTTGGTGCTCTTCCAAAACCACAGTGGAGCTGTTGATTCCAAAAACCCGTGGCTACAAAAAAAAAAAAGTGAATTAGGATATGTTTTCATTGATCTAGATGAAGGTGCGCAGGTATTGTTCTAAATTTAAAATAAATGGGATGTTCTGAACTTCTAACAGCACATGTCACTGACTCACTGTGCTCCCCGATCGAGAAATTTATCCGATAGACTTTGCTGGTGAGGGGCGTCATTGCTAAGATTTTTTAGCTGTTTTGCGTCCTTTTCAATGACCAGCCCTGAAAGAGATACATGCATGGCGTGGCTGTGCACTTTCTAGAAAACGAAAAAATTGCTATTTAAGTTTTCTTCTGCTGAAGATAAATTATAAAGGATCAAGCATTATTCAGGCAAATAAAAAACTTTTGTTAATGACTCCTACAAAAAATACGAATAAAGTTAAAAAATGAGATATGATGATTACGTGTATGCATAAAAAAAATAGATGTGTCGACCTTATTGAAGAAGGTAGGTGTTGGCTAAAAAACAAACAATGGATAAATTGGTTGAACGTAACTATATTAACCAAATGCAACGTTCTGAAAATTAATTATATTGATTTTTACTGAGTCTTCACATGCAAGTGTGTAAATATGAAATGATGTACCAGCGATGTCAACTCTCTGGTCTAGAGTCGTAGCAGCGTAAATATGAAATGATGGAGTAACCGATAGAGACTTTGCTTGGTCTCAGAAAAAAACAAAGTGGGGGTTGAATTTAAGAGTGATGTGCAAGCTCCGGGGGCTGGGTTCCCCTGAATTTGACAACGTACTCCAGTTTTAACAGTCAATTAGAGTAGAGCTAGAGAAGGGTTCTATAGATTATCTTGGTCATCAAGCATAGACAAGTGGTTACTTTGGCTTTTATTTAATGTTTTAGTTAAGCCACCATTAAGAAAAAAAGTGAACAATCCTAGAGGAACAAGTGGTTACTCTGGTTCTCATCGTCTTCATCATTTTTTTTTTTGACAAAAAACACATTTTATATATTAAAGCAACCCTTACACAAAGGCCCTTAACAAAAGAGCTAGTTACATCAAGATTCGAAAAGGACACGTAACTAGATTCGCCGGAGGAACGCGGTCGCGCCGAACGGCTCTGAGGCGCCGCAGACGCTTGGTGCCGTTGATGCGGAAGGGCCTCGCCACGCGTAGGCTTGTAATGGTCTAGGGCAGCGTCATGGAGTTGCATCGCCCGCCAACCGATGATATTGTTGATGAAGTCGCCGACGGGTAGTAAACCGCCGTCCCAGGCCGGTGGGTGGCTCGCTGCGAACCGATGACGAAGGAACTGAGAAGATCTTGATGCAAAATGAAACTGCGCTGCTTGGTAGTAGGTGTAAATTAAAATAAAAAGAAAAAGAAGGAAGAAGAAGGAGCATGCGGATAAAGATAGCAAACAGCCCATGCGACGGCAGCGGTGCACGCGTCGAAACACGCGTCAAAATGAATGGCCTGGAGAGCGGAATGGTGAATGCATGTGCAACACCTGGTTTCTGTGGGCCCCATGGAGCAGGATGCGGGACCCACCAAGTGGGACACAGATTCATCAAAAAAATCTCCCTCGGCAGGAAGTGGATCTTGACGCTCCTGTGATGATGATCGCCGGCGGGCGGATTCTGCATGTTGAGGAAGAACTGCACGCGCTGCGACTCGAGCTCCTGCGTGAAGTCCATGCGCCGACGCATCTCGGCGGCATGCGCCAGCTTGGCGGCCTCCACGCGCTCGTACGCCTCGCGGAAGCGGCGTATCGCGTGCGCCAGGTCCCGAAGCCCCTGCGCGCGGTCGTCGACGCTGCTGCCGCCGCCTCCGTCATCGGCGCGTCCTTCGTCCGTCCTCTTCCTCTTCCCCGAGCGGGAAGCCATCGGAGGACTCGGAGGGCACGGACGGCTCCGGCGAAGGCGCCCTCCGCTTGGCCGCGGAGCCCCGCCGCGGGCATCAACGGCGTGCAGCTGCGCTGCGTGAAGCCCATCCACAGCGCCGCAGGCATCTGGGTAGGCGCGGTGGCGAAGCAGCACATGGAGGCATGGTGGTGGTACCGCATGACTCCGATGACGGATGAGGAGACTGGCGGGAGCGCGGCGATGGTGGTGACGGCCGGCCCGCCGGAGATGGGGAGGGATAGATTTTATTTGTCAAACTCACCATGGACATGCCTTTGTCGACGATGTAGGCTGCCATAGCAGCGAGGACGACGACGGCGCTGGCCTGGCGGAGACTAGCCATGTCATGGCAAGAGCTAAAGCTATATACTACTATGGAGCTGGAAGGGGAACCCGACCCCCACCCTCATCGCCGGCGAAAACGCCGGAGAGGATGGGCAGGGGCCGGCGGCGGCGGCGGATCTAGTGGGTTCAGAGGAAGGAAGGAGGGAAGGTAGAACACGGCATACGCCAACTACTACTGAGAGACCATGTACCATCGTCTTCATCATTGGCTTATGTCCGAAGGAGTGATGCACTATCATATTTATTAACTACTAGAGATGCAAAACTATGTTGCCATGAACATAGAAATTAAAATGATTTGCAGATCTTAAAGACACGGCAAGACAGGGAATATTGAGATGGTGAGACGTAGAGCACGTGAAGGAGAAAGAAGTGGTAGTATATGGATTCAAAGTGTTTCGATGATTTCATTTATTGGATACCAAGACATTGGTGTGTCCAAGTTTAGATAATTGTTACAAAATCCCCTTCCCCTCCCCCATAACTTATGGTTTCCTTGTTTTTTTTTTTTTTTACTATATGACAAAATCTAGTTGGAATAGCTATTAAACTATACACTACACCTATTCATCTCCATACCTATCCTATCTATATTGGAGTCTTTATTTACTTTCCTATATCTTTTGATAAATTAAATCATTATTGTGACATCAATTTATATGACCAATGCAATAGTTCTACTTAGGCTAGTCTTGCAAGTTTCATAGGAGTGTCATGCCCATTAAATAGGCTACCACATCAAGAAAATGGTTAATTTGATAGAGTTATTAAATAATTGAGTTTCATCGGATGTGAGAGGAGTTTCATCCCCATTTGATGAAACTCCCTCATTTAATGACCTGTCAAGTCATAACTTTTGTTGATGTGACAGCTTATTTAATATGCATGACACTCCCATAAAATTTACATTGAGACTAGCATTATTAATATAATATTTTTTATTTAGGTCTAACAATATGAAATTATTATTATTTTCTAAAAAAATGGTTTTGCAATTAGCCATTTAGTAATAATTATAACTATTTATGTAAGTATTTTTTCAACTTGTCATAGTTTTTATTAAAAAATTATGTTCATCGATTGTGTTTTTATACGAGAATTTGTATTTAGCTTTTTTTACTTTCAACTTGAATGGAAATTTAAGTTACCATTTTTTTGATCTGTTTATCGTTTTGATTTTGTTGTCTATTAACTAAATTAGATATGGGTTTTTATTAATCTAAGTCGTTAAATTATCAAAAAATCTAACAACATAGATGCATTTTTTTCCGATTTAATCTTAGATCATCGTAAAATCTAGCGGGTGTGGGTGTTTTTCTTCTTTCCTGTTTTTTTTAAATTAATCTCATAATTATATTAGCCATGGTTTCTTTAGTTTTATCTAATATGCAATTAGATAATTAAAAAAATCAATGACTGCTATAATCTTACAATTACATTAAGCCTAGTTTTTGGTTAATCTAGATGGCTAGATCATCATAAAATCTAAAAATATATAATTTTCCTTTTTATTAGACCTGTAGCTTTTAAATCCTCTTGATACATGTGAGGGCTCATTCTAACACTACTGCATACATAGATTACTTCAATGTTTGCAATCACATAATATTACTCACTCCGTTTGAAATTAGTAGAACGTTTTATTTTGGCTTATATACATATGCCATATCTAAATGTATCGTAATTTTTTTAAAAAATTAAAATGTCTTATAATTTACAACGGAAAAAGTATCTTTTAGGACGGGTTGATAGATGAGGGAGTTTGCCATTGCAGATTTTAAGCGTACACCTCTTATGGCTTTATGCAAAGTTGAGGAGGACACACACCAAAATATCACATCAGACCCTTATAAAAAGGCACGTCAGGCGAGCCCATAAGTATCCATATCCAGATGTGAACACCAAAAATGCGCCACAAACAAAGACCAGGCTCACGCTAAAAGCTTGTGCACTGTAAGCCATCAATTAGAAATACCAAAATAATAAAGCATAGTATCTAGTAAATATAAATAATACAGTAATAATACTCGTAGTCATCAACAGCGTTAAACCAAGAATCAAAGTCAAGCCAAACTGCCAAACTGCGCATCAATAACGTTACGTGTGGGCGGCTATCAGGCTGTGTCCTCACTTTGGTACGGTAGCCGCGACGGGCGGCGAGTACCAGTACAGAGAGAATCACATCACGATAACGTCAACGTCGGACGAGTCGCAGGACCCGCCACCGGCGGCGAGCTCGTCGTCGTCCGCCAGCTTGGACCCTGCGACGTCGAACCGCTGGATCCTGGCCCCGCGCCTGAGCACCTCCTCGTCCTTCTCGTCGAAGCCGACGCAGCACCGCGCGCTGAACTCCCGCAGCTCCCCGCAGCCGGCGAGGATGGCCAGGAGCTGCTCCCTGGGCAGGTAGGAGCGGTCGAGGCACAGGAGCGGAGCCTCGGGAGGGACCGCGCCAGCGCCGCCGCGTCCTCGGCCTTGACGGCACCCGAGGTCTTGAGGCTCGCCAACGCCGGGCAGTGCAGCGCCAGCTGCGCCGCGAGCGCCGGGAACGAGGCGGAAGGTTTCGTGTCCAGCTCCAGGTGCTCCAGCAGCGGCCACCGTTGGACAAGGTTCGGCAGCCGCGCCTCGTCGCCGGACGTCAGCTGTGGGAGCGCCAGGCGCCGGAGCCTGGGGCAGCTGCGGAAATGGGCACCGAAGCATGTGAGACGCGTGTTCATGTGAGGTGACAGCAAAGCATAGAGAGAGCCGTGCGCCGGCCGGCCGGCGAATGAACTTACTGGACGGAAATGCAGTCGAGCTCGTGGGCGGGGTCATTGAGGATCGGCGGGAGCGCGACGTCGTGGGCGGACCCTCGCGCGCGGGAGACGCAGAGCCTGAGGAAGCCCGCGAGTGAGAAGCGTGGCACGGCGTAGCGGCGCGCGAAGGCGGCGGCGAGCGGGCACCAGGGCATGAAGCGCGCGAGGTGGTCGCGGCGCAGGTCGAGCGCGCGCCACAGGGACGGGTCGGCGGCGGCGCGGCGCCAGCCCCGGCACACGAGCGGTGCCGACGCCGCCACGTCGTCGAGGTCGAGCCGCGCGAACACGTGCACCAGGCAGTCCGTGTCCATGTCCGCCCACGGCGCCGGTGTTGCCGGTGTCTCCATGGCTGCTTGTGCGGTCGAGGTCGAGGAGGAGGGAGAGGTACGGCTCCTGACTAGTTGGGAGGGAGGTGACCGGAGGATGGACGGGGCAGCGGGCAGCGGTGTTGTCGATGGCTGGGTGATTAGACTCTGGGAATGGAAGGATCGATCGACTGACAGGGAGAGGTAGAGAGGCAGCCGGTTGGCCGCTTTTATAAAGCTGCCGTGGTGGCTTCTGCTTTCGGGGTGCTTTCGGGGCTACGCACGTGCCACGCATCGCGAGCCATTCTTTTTTGCTTGTTTTTTTTTTTTTTTTTTTTCGTCCATTTCACCTCATTATTATGGAGGGGATTCCACGGCCACGGCGCCCAGTATAGGAATACGAATAGGAGTACTCTACGCCGTACGTCGGCATGGTCCGCATGGACAGGACAGTGGTCACGATACGGTAGCCCCTTGTCGACAGGAAAGACGGTTGGTTGTGTACACGTGTTTTTCTACGGGGTCAAAGAATTGGTCGTTGCAGGGACACGACCTGTTCTGTGTCTGTGTCCTGTGCAGTTGAATAAAAAGTCTGGCAAGATCGTCCGTCGTCCAATGGCAGGCCGGTCGACACGGCTGGCAGGCTGCTTCCTCGTCCTGCTGCTGCCCAATTGTCACACACGTGGTTGGAAACGGCATTCCCTTTTGCATTGCTGCAGTCACTGCTGCAGAGGCGACGCCAATGTACTACTCTGCCTGTTCGTGGAAGGCCAGGGCCAGGAGATCGAGGGGAACAAAAAAAAGCGAAAGTGTCCCTGCCTGCGCGTGTGTGCTCAACGGTGTCGTCCATTCTCACTAAATAATTCACCATGCACGTAACCCCCCCTATATACGGAGCATCATGCTAGTGGCACTAGCTCAGGGGCCTGCAGCGCCTGCTTGATTTTTTTTTTAGGACTAGTAGTTGTTTATTCAAAATAAAAACCAGTCACCTAATGTTTGATTTACTGAAGTTTTATTTTGTGTGGTTTGCATGCATCACCCAAAACAATTCAATGTTACTCCATTTGTTTAGTTTACCATGGATTACTAGCTACTTTGTTACTTTTTGGTACTGAACTAAAAATTTACTAGCTGTTCCTCTACAGCATGTTTCGATAGGCTACGCTAAAAATTTAGTTGCTACTCCTTTCGGATCAATTTCTAAGTGCAAAGTGATGTAAACACATCATGTATATATAGTGATCATCTCGATCGGTCGTTGGAAGTGGGAACACATGAAACATGGTAGCAGGACGCGCACTAACGAGAATTATTAGCGACAGATTAAAAGTGCGTGGGACAAGATTGGATTGGAATGCATGCATGCCGACCTCGCTAGCTGCAATACTACATTAGGAACGCAAAATTAAGTAAAGCCAGTAGCTAGCTTTATGATATATGCGTAGGCCATCCGGTGATCTGGACAAGACGGCCGGAGGAAAATATGAACGCGGCGGGATTCCGTTCCGGATTCGATCGGTTGGTATCGTTGGTCCATCCTGCCTATTGTAGGTTTCTGTTCCTGGATACGTACGTACGTCTCGCGTGTACACTTCATCGGCCATGCATCAACTACCCCACACAACTACAGGAGTTGTCCTTCGATCGAGACTACGAGTGAGGTACTCCGCTGCTACAGCCTACATTGATGGAGACGCGTGCCGGCCTGGAGGGATTGCTAGGTGTTGGCGAGGCAATAACGTTGCCGGTGTCTATGGGAGTCACTGAACGAACAGCGATCCGCTGGCGTTGTTGAGCGAACCCCATCGACGGTACCTACGGTACCTAGCTAGCTAGGTTAGTTGGTAGCCTGGTATGTAAGCTAGGCGTAGTTGCTAGGTATGTACTCCTTCGGTCCAAAAAAAAAAAAAAAAGTAGTTTTAGGTTTTTAAACATCTCGTTTGATCATATTTAAATGTTTTATTAAAAAATCATTTATTTTATTATGACTTATTTTTATCATTAAAGATACTTTAATAATGATTTATTTATTCTAATGACGAAATCTGAAAAAACTAAAACGAAACTATTTTTTGATGGAGGGAGTAAAGTTTCCACGAAGCATCGTCTTCCAGAGTTTTTTTTTTTACTCGTAGCATCGCCTGGTTAGTTGGTGGCCTGGTGCGTACTCTATACAAAGTAGTACAGCGGTCATATAGTAGTACTCTATACAAAGTCTGGTAGGGCAATAAGCCGCATCAGGTGTTCAACGCGCTACCAGGTTTGCATCGCTGAATTCTCATTGTTTGACTGACCACGGGGGGAAAAGGTTTACGGCCGGGTCTTCAAAGGCGGAAAGGACGTCGCAATGGTCCAATATTGGTCGGTACACGTAACAAAGTCCGTGGTAGGGTTTGTCCCTACTGGACAAGCAGCTACGAACAAGAAGTGACCGTTTCCTGTGATAATATTTGTTCCATTTCAAATGGAGCATGTGTGAACTTGTTGAATGAACAAAATTAAATGTCAAAGGAGGAGGAGCTCTGTTTTTTCAAAATTTAAACTAATAAAAAGTGGGAACATTGTATATATGTATACCATATATGATCTATATATAATGGAGCTATAACAAAATGGTTATGTACGGTGTATTTAACTTTTTAATATATGTACTAATCGAGAACAAGCATAGCTACGTAGGAGTTCCGTCCTGCAAAAAGTAGTGCAATGAGTAGCATTCTCATTTTCTATTTTTTTCCAACTTTGATAGATATATACAACTGATTATTGATATTTATGATACATAATAAATATCATTAGATTAATTATGAAAAAATATTTTTAATTAGCTTATTTGAAGATGCGGATTATTGAGAATATTTTTTGAACTGAACAGAGTCGTAGACAAGTTTATTTTTTTGAGGCGTAGGAATGTCACGTGCCAAATTAAGGTGGGGCTCTTTTTTAATTTTAACCCCCTTTTAAATAAAAACTATTTTTAACCCGGACCGAAAGAAGTTTCGGGAATAACCCTTTTGGACGCGCCGTAGTTGAGCCGCCGCGGATTTTCAACGCTGCCGCCGCGCTTTAAATGAGCGCGCGGCAGCCCCCCTGCCAACGTGGTAGTCTTGCATGCGGCACGGGCTGACGTGGCAGGTCCTGCCGCGCCGTAGATCAGGGCGCTGCAGTCTCGCGTACAGATCTGTGGCGCGGCGGTGCTACGCTGCACTCTGTGTTCCATCGAAGTAATGTGTGGTTGCTGCTGTACTGTCAGAGACTCAGAGAGAGAAAGAGATGTACCTCAGTGTACCGTCAGAGAGAGAAAGAGAGGTGACTTTATTGCTGTGCGCATGCGTGTTGAGTGGGTTTGACAGGAGAGAGAGAAGGGTACGGGCTACCGGTTGTGTTTAGTTCTCTGGAATTTCTCATCAAATCGAATCTTTGATTAAAAAATGAGTATAAAATGTTGATAAATAAAATAACTAATTAGACAGTTTTTATGTAGTTTGAGAAACTAAACTTTTAAGCCTAGTTAGGGCATGGTAGGACAATATTTACCATAAACAAACAAAAAGTGCTACAAAGATACTTTTCAAGTACACTTTTAAGCGCTATATAGTGCTTTTTCAGTGCAACTAAACACAGACTTAGACTGATATATTCCTCTAGTTTTTGAGAGTTGATAAAAGTATATATTAATAATATGAATATTTATGTCACATAATTTGTATCGTTACAAAGATATTTAAATCTTGTTTTCAATAGCTCTGTTGTTTAAATGTGCATAAATATTCATATTTTTAATTCATATTTCTAATATATATCATTTTATTAAAGTTGTGAGATACAAAAGTACTCCCTCCGTTTCGAAAAACATACAACCATGAGTTACGTCTTTGTTAAAAATAATGTTTGATTAGATTTCTTCAGTTTGACTCCAAATTAATTTATTAAAGAAATACATTTTATAATGAATCTAATGATATTTGTTATAAAATAACTATTAATATTTTGTTTTCTATTGAGATACTAAAATATGATATTATGCTATAATTGCATGTTTATGGATCAGAGAATACAAATCTAACTAGCCCCTACCCTTCCTCTCTCTCACCTAGACCCTACCTCTCCTCTCTCTCACACAACAACGCATCTTATCTCCTTCTCACATGCACGCATCCCACTCCCAGTCCTCTCTCTCCGAGGTGTACCACATGCTGCCATGCAAGGTCAAATCACTTGACCACACCTCTTCTTTTCGCTTGCCACTGCAAAAGAAACAACAATAGCAACAGCGATCAGACCCACATGTGCCTCTCTTGTCAGAAGACCAGGGGAGCGTCCTGCCGCGCGGTAGATCAGGGCGCGGCTACTCGCGCTTTGATCTGCGGGCGCGACAACGCCGCCACGTCGCGCGGACCGCATGCAAGACCGCCACGTTAAGCGGGCTGTCGCTACTCCATTTAAGCGCGGCAGCGTTGAAAAAATCCGCTAGCTCAACTACGGGCGCGTCCAAAAGGGTTATTCACTGGAACTTCTTTTCAGTCCGGGTTAAAAAATAGTTTTCTTTAAAAAAAAAAAAGGGTTAAAATTAAAAAAAAAATTCCCCAAATGGGCTTGGCGCACGCACAGGGAGGTCTGTAGCTGCCATCCGCGCCATCATCGTCATTAGCTTTGTCATTAAGTAATAGATATTTAGAGAATAAAGATAGGAATAAAATAGAAAATAAAAATCAGGGATTTCTTTATATGCAAGTCTTACCCGGACTATAAATATAAGAGACTTGTAACCGGTTGAAATCAATCAGAAAAAATTAAAGGGGTAACACCCAACAGCTCCCCAGCTCTCTCGCTCTCCCTAACCCTAACCGCCCGTCTTGGCTGTCAGTAGCAGCCAACGCACGTGTCGCCGCCGGTCGCGCGCCGCACACGCGCCCGCCGCCCGTCCTCGTCGCCGCCCGGTGCTACCGTAAGTCATCACCGTCGCCTCCTACCTCGCGCCGTCGTTAGTCTACGTCATCACGCCGCCGATCGTTTCACCACCGCCATCACACGCCCAAACCGGCCGCCGCCACCCCCGCCGCCGCCGACCACGTGTCACGCCGGAATCGATCCGGTTTGTGACAAGGAAGCAGTAGTTCCCTAGCGATAAAATGTTGTGCGCACACTCATTATCTGATATGAAAAATATATTTCACAGGACATGTAACTTTGAAAGAAAAAAATCTTTTTTTTAATTTCTGATTGATTGACGCTCAGCTGCGCGTAGAACTTTCCCTCCGTTTGGTTAGGCACATAAAACTTTTCTCCTTCTGTATTGGCTACTCTACATTTATAACTAGTTGCCGTTTCTTGTCTGGTCTATTCTTCTGATCTGCAATAAGGTCCGAGATGTCAAAATCAATGACCATCAATCGAAAGGTAATTTATACTTGGCCTCGTTTAGATGACAAAATATTTGCCAAAAACTTGCAAGTTTTTCGTCTCTCTCCATCACATCACATTAAATACATCAAAAGAAATATGTTCGTAGCAGTAAATGTAGGTAAAAAAATAACTAATCACACAGTTACGTTGTACATCACGAGAGGCGAATCTTTTGAACCTAATTAGTCCATGATTAGACAATGTTTACCAAATAGAAACGAAAAGTGCTACAGGAGTTGGAATAGTGCTTTTTGCAAATTTCTAGCCAACTAAACGTGGCCTTATATAACATAAGAGAAGAGAAAGTGAGCTAAAAATCAAATTTATAATTTTTTTAGCTCAGTTTCTCTTCTCTTAATCAAACCATTTTTGTTCAGCCTCCGGTTCTGCAGTCCCCTACACCAACTAGACAACTACTTCTTTGGTGCTAGTTCGATGATTCCGCCTCCACACTGGTTTTTGGTTCGAGCTTCTTCTACCTTTGGCGACGATGTCAACAACGTCTTTCGGATATCGGCATGATTATTCCTCGATGGCTCCACCGACCCACTCTTAACCGACGCTTTTGCGCGGTCGGTCCATTTGGGTGCACACGCCTTTAACGCCTCTGCGTATACCCCTCAAAGACAAGGCAAAATCGTCCTCCATTGTGCCTCGCCGACGCCAAAGTCTCCTCTTACGGTCACATGACCTTTATGTATCTTGGTCTTCCTTTGAAGATCTCTATGTAATATGGCTGCATTAATATATAATTTATGTTGTTGTAAAAAACCATTTTTGTTCGGTTTTGTGTTTAAACACTCACAATTCTAGAAAACATACTTCCTTTGTCCCCAAATTTATTGGCTCCTATCATTTAAAATTTGTCTTAAAAAATAAGGTATTTAGGCATGTACAACCCACAAAGGGTCAGTCTCTACGGGTCTCGAATCTATCGTACATACATCTTGAGTCCTCGATTACTTCGCTTGACTTGATTGACCTACATCTGCAATCTGAGTTCTTGGATCTTCATGTCGTCAACCATTAGGATGTCTCCGTTTTTAAGCATTGTGGATCCGCTTGATCTTGAGTTCTCGATTACTTCGCTTGACTTCTTGATTGACCTGCATCTTCAATCTCGAGTTTTTTGGATCTTCTTGTCGTCAACCATTAGGATGTCTCCGTTTAGGCATTGTGGCCTATCATTAACACTTGTGTTCTAAATCAGTAACTACCCATACATGGTCGATCATTAAGTTGATGCTTTATCATTGATTGAGGACACCTGTTCGTCTTCAACATTTCTGACATAACATTATCCTATTTGTCCAAAACACATGTCAGTCCCTAAAGGAAAGTTGTCATTAACCACTGAAACCACTTACCCAAGGGGCCTCAAAGCTCACATATACAGCTCCAAAATTGTTGCCGACGACAAAAACATTAGCAAGGCACACATTGAGGTGCAATGTGGATGAAAAATATAGATAATTATCAGTAACTAAAGCGTATTAAACTAGACAAAGATAAGAAAGCACACAAAACAACATTCTATTATAATATGATCAAACTGAGAGGGCGAAGAGAAGAAAATTTGATTATTCATAGGTTCCCGATTTGTCTTCAATTTATTAACACTTATGTCTCTTTATTAACATTAGCATGGGTTGATAGAATTGTTACTTTATTTTTTATTTTTCAAGTTTATATTCTCGTTATCCAAATTGATAGTTACTTTGCGAGCTAGCTAGCTAGCTGGATGAGGCCAATGTTTCTTGATCAATTGGGCATTAATTAATGCACACGCGGGACCTAACATAATTGAACAAGAAGACACACGCACCACACTTCTAGAAGGTGGTAGCTAGGGTTGGTGTTTCCATGTTTTACTAGAATAGGGTGAAAAAAAAATGTGGACGTACCATTGCACGAAATACATGATATGATGCATGTTTCTTCCCTTTGCTTGCAAATGCAAATATAAGTTCCTACCGGGTCGATCAAAGGGAGATCAACATGGTCTCGCCACAATAATCTCTCCGTGAACACGTAAGAAGCAATTCTTCGTCAAATTCAACCCACGCATTTGATAAATTAATAAGCACGGATGTTGTTTAATTCGTCAAATTCAACCCACGCATTTGTAAATTAATAAGCACGGATGTTGTTTCTGTAGTAGATACATAGAGAGAGACAAAGAGAGAACATAAGGGGCATGTATAACCCACGAGACGGCGGGTCGTCTGCGAAAACCTCGAATTTAGCATACTGAGACAGCTTATAAAAAGCAAACTCATATACAACCCATGTAAGCAGACAAACCGTCGTAAGCTGTTTAATCGCCAGATGTAAATTTTAAGATCAACTACAAAACGTTTCATGTGTAGAATATCAGGTGGCTATTTGTGAATACCATTGGGATCCAGCGTGTGGCATGGTTTTTTTGGATGCTAGCTGTAGCAAATCTACCAATCTCTCTTCTTTACACATCAATGGAAATGTAAAACTCTCGCTTGCATACACATTCAGATTCAGTGCATCAGTCATTCGATTTATCAGATATACATTTAGATTTTAAGCAATCACAGAATCAAAGATACTTATACGCAGCCAACAAAGGATGATCAGGATTCAGTCAAATAATATAACATAGTAGATGAGCAGGCTTCAGAGTCAGTCATTCAGACAAATAACAGGCTTCAGCTAGATTCGCATGCCAAGCACCACCTCTCGGTATAGGAACACCGGGAGCGCGTCGATGACGTCCCGGTCCAGTCCGGCGTCGTGCAGGTGGAACAGCTGCTGCAACTGCCTCTGCAACGCGGAGTCCTCCCCGAAGCCGCCGCCCGCCGCGTTGACCCGCCGTCGGCAGCGGCCTCCCGAAGCCGCCCCCGCCGCCGTCCTGCTGCTGCTGCTTCTCGCCTTCTTCCCCGACGACGACGACGGCGAGGACGGAGCAGCAGCCAGTGGCTCTCTCTGCCTAATCGAGCTTCGCAGCCACCGAATTGAGCTTCGCAGCCGCTGAATCGGCCTCTGCCGCCGTCGATTCAAGGCCCGCTGCCACCAGATCGAGCTGCAGGGCGACGGCGACTGCCGGCCACGGTCCTCAACGCCACCATCCTCGATCTGCGCGAGCCCGGCCTCGATCTGCCTCCAGGAGGAGTCGCAGTGCTGGCCATGGCGGCCTCCTCCTCTCGGCGGCCATGGTGGCCTCCTCCTCCTCTTGGTGGCCTCATCCTCCCAACAACCATGGCGGCCTCCTCCTCCCGACGGCGGGGTCAAGGCCGGTGCTACGCTTTCTCTCCTCCCTCCCTTCAAGGAGGCAGCTTCTGGCGCGCGGGAGGGAAGGAGTTTTGGCGGGGAAGGAGTAGGCACGCGGGATCCAGCACGCCGCGATGATGCGAGACGACGGGCTCTACAGCGCGTGCTTGCGCGTCGGCTCAGCCTCGGGGAACGGGACAAAGGCGTCGCCTCCGGAGGCGACGCAGGGGCCGTCGGTAGGAGCAGGCAGGGGTCTTTTTGCAAAACAACCACCATACAGACGCCTCATAAAGACGCGTTGTACGTGCCCTAAAGCTGGATCTGTCGTTATCCCTAATCCTAGTGAGAAACATTTGCGCGGCGCACCTGTCTCTGTCTGGGTTGTGTGGACAGCAAGGACGACAAGCAAGGCCCAGATATCGATGTGGTCTTCAGGTCGCGCACGTCTTCTAGAAGCTCTGGTGTCTTGTTTGTTACGAGTGTGATGTGGATGCAAAAGAATGCAACGTTATTTTCCTTCTAGACTAGAGTACCTGTTCAGCTGTTCATGTGTAGTGAAGTTTAAAGTGACAAATTCCATGGTTTCTTGCAGAGTTGGCGATCCATTCTTTGCTGACGGTCTCCTTTTTCGTACCAAAAGTTGACGATATGGGCAAAGCTTTACCACTCGCAAATCGCCATCACAAGCTACAGATCCCCCTGAGAAAATCTATGAAAACGATGGAACGATTGGTACAAACACATGCGTACGTATTCCCTCGGTAAGACATGCGTAAACTGATGATAGCGTTTTTCTTAACCTACTCACGGTTGGCACAAGTGCACCCATTTTCCTAAATTTATTCTATAATTTCATGGTGCTATGCATTAAGTATTGGTGATATCCCCGTCGACACGATCGAGCCATCAACGGCGACTTTGTAAACTTCAACATTTGTCCTTTCTAGCTAGGTGCTCATAAGGCAATGCGTAGGGTTTACGTATTTGTGTTCGTAAGGATGAGTGCACGTGCATGTTGTGGGCGTCTTCGTTTTACTGTGTAAACTTAAAAAATACAAGACAAGTAAGTATATGGTCTTAATTTAGAATATGAAAACTATTTTTTTATATCACGTAATATACAGCTAGTATATCTCTACTGATGCCCACATTTTTAAAGGCAGCTCTCTAGATCCAACCGCCTTTTAGAGTAGTATTTCTAGTTTTGTCTACAGATCAATTTGTATAGAGACGGTTGGATTTGTACCTATCTCTAAAAATAAGTGTAGCATAGTAAATTAATAATCTTTTTCAAACGAGTCAGATGAAGATAAACTTTATATCCAAGTTATATATCTACGTAGAATCACCATAATGAATTAATGACGCCAAACGCCACAAAAAAAAAAAAAAGGAAACGTTTCAGGGAGAATGACTTCAAACCGATTCTCATTCTTGTACTGGTCCAGAGAAACACCCAAAAATCTAGCAAGCCTAGTCTCATTCTTGCTAGATTCTTGTACTGGTTTATCCTGTTCCTACCTCTCTTTTTAAGAATTTAGCAAGCCTAGTCAAATAGTTCAATGAAGTGATTCATATTCACTAGATAAACATTACTGTGGAATCCTGCCAAACTCTCACTCAATCGAACCGAGGGAATGCATGGTGTGATGTAGTTTGGATAAAAACGATTTAATATAATGACCCTGGACACAGGGCTGCTAGAGTGCGACGAGTGGAGTGGAGACAGAGCATTTAGAGGAAATTCGAATCGGCCAGGGCGAGGAGGATGGGTTGAGTCGCTCATGGCCAGGGTGCATGGCACCGCGGCGATTTGAACTCATCTTAATTGTTTGTCCATTGAAGGCTGATAAAGCTGCATGACCCGAGCCCTACCTACTCATTTTCGAGTTTTCAGTACGCATATCAGTATAACTGTATATGAGAAAGGTGTGTTATGTTGCTTGGTACAGTT
This sequence comes from Hyparrhenia diplandra, assembly GCA_015847255.1. Classification (NCBI taxonomy): domain Eukaryota; kingdom Viridiplantae; phylum Streptophyta; class Magnoliopsida; order Poales; family Poaceae; genus Hyparrhenia; species Hyparrhenia diplandra. The sequence goes on along the minus strand of JADLZK010012659.1, from coordinate 72,979 downwards.
GGTGGCTACCGTAAAATGAAGGCGTGCTATAGATGTCGTCGTCAACTGAGAATTGAAACCCAAAAACGGCCTTTTGATCGTCGAGCGATCGCGCGAGAGAGAGAGAGATCTCCACCGATCCATGAGCAGCTAGCTTTGTACTGTACAAAAAGAAGAGTGAGACGTGTGTCGACACTGATGTGCATTGCGTGCTTATTAGCGAATAAAAAGCGGGCGATCATGTCTGGCTGCCATCAATAAATCATCGTCGGATGATATCAACCATATCAACGCGTGATGATTCAGCTCCAGTAGTTAGGTGTGTTCCCGTTTTTTTCAGTGTTTGGCCGATGTGTCCTCGCCATCGAAGTTCATTTGTATTTGAATTTGATTTTCCATCCTCTTAATGAAATACAGGTGAATTGCTCTGAAAAAAAATGATTCTTCCTAATTCTCCCCCTCTGTCGTTGTTGTTCGACACTGGACAGAGAATCGATTTGCTTCGTCGTTTCCAGACAATCAACACAAATGGCGGGGATGAGTAGTAGGCTGTCGGACAGTGTCACTTGGAGCCAAAGGTAAAATGATGTGCCTCCACTTTTTTGTGTGGACGGGGAAAATGCGTGAAATAATGCATGGTAGGCCGCCCGATGCGGATGTGCGATGACGATATGACATTAGTATCGCTCTACTGGCATCACCTTTTCTCGAACACGGGCAGTTTTCAACTTCGCTAGCTCGGCGTAGCGTTCCTCTGTGTGTGTGTGTGTCACTGTTCACTTGGCTTATCAGCCCAGCCCGTCAGCAGTATTTTTCTCATAGCATCAGCCAGCCCAGCGATTTCTCTCGACAGCATCAGCCAGCCAGCAGTCGGCCGCCCGTGAGACTGTTCGGGGACTATGCCCGCTGGGCTGATGTGCTGTGTCTAGTTCGTCTTCTTCTGAAGGAGGCGGTGTTCGGTTCTTGCTCCGTCCTCTTGTGTCTATCGTTTTCTTAACGAGAATGGTGCATCGACTCTCATGGCGAGGGAAGAAGCTGTAACGCTAAACCGGCCACCAAGAACGTACTAGCCCAAAGACACAGGCGCACATGCACCGAGCGCTTAGCTTGCTGCCTTATTGCTCGATCTGTCGTTGGTACATAGCTAAGATGCCGTCGAGCACCAGATCTGTACTCCAAGCTCGAACCAATGGCGTTGTTTCAAGGGAATTCAAGAGGGAGCCGATTAATAAAGTGAAGTTCCTTTTATCACAGTTTCATACTTTTCCTAATTACTTTCAGCAAAGGGGCTCACGGGTGTAGTGCAAAGGCCACCGGCAAGGGAGCTCCCGCCTAGGGTTTGATCCTTTGTTGCACCTTTAAAAATCCACTCGCTGGTTGCCGGGGTTCGGGGATTTTTGTGGCTTCTTTTCTAATTACTTTCACATCATATTTATCACCGTCGAGCACCGCATCCAAAAACATACTCCTTCCTTTCCAAATTATAGTTCACACTTTTGTAAATCTATTTCTTTTAATATGTATCTAGACAGTGTATATAACTAGGTTAATAGCAAAATCAATATATCTAGAAAAGCCAAAATGAACTGAGGGAGTATTATTTTCACAGTTTTATATTTTTCCTAATTAGATCACATCATGGAAAGGCTATTAAAAAGATTTCACAAATTTATCACACTCTTAGAATTACTTATGAATGGAAGAAAAATTAGCATAATTGTTAATTTGTGGACACTATTTTAACAAAATACAGCAAAAAGAAAAGGAATTCCAAAAGAAAAAGACTTCGGGCCCACAGTGACCCATCCGGCCCAGCAGAGTGAATAGGCCGGCCCAGCGCGGCCTGGAAATTTTTCAGAAAGGACTTTTGATTAAGACAAAACTACAATAAAATCTAAACCACTACTCTCTCCGGTTTGGTATTAGAAGTCGTCATGGGGGCAGTGGCGACGAATTTGGCCGGCGAAAAGAGCTTGGCCGGCGAGAGAGAGAGAAAAAAAGAGAGAACAATTATGACCATAATACGAAATCATGCAAAATATTCCTTAAAATTAAACAAAAACTGAAAAATCTGGAATCAGCGTTTACTCATTTTTTCACTCAGGGGGCAAAATCATCATTTCATCCTTGACTTAACACTGTCCATAGCGAAGACCAGGAGTGCCATGCAAGTTCACCGTATGATGCTTCGGGGAGAATCAAACGTTCCGTCAGGCTTTATATAGTTTTGGCTCTAGAATGGTGTTTTGATATTTGTCTTTTTTTTCTATAGTGGTGTTCGTTGTCAAATCGCTAGTCTAAAAAGAAATTGGTGTTTCGATGCAAGTGCATTTTTAGCTTGGTTTTAGAGGAAATTTGTTTGGCCTAGTACAAAATTAAAGTGATTGACAGTTTAAAGTTAATAGAACAACATACAAAATGGTTCTTCCAGGGCAAGGATCAGTGGTTATCATGTTGGATGGTTCGGGACTTAGAAGGCGTCTCCGTTCCGGGCCAAAGAGAGGGAAGAAAAAAGTCCTGTATTGATCATTTTTCATTGCGGACCGTATCTAACCGAATGGTTATTTCTGGTCTGATATGGCTCCGAACCAGTGGAACATGCCACATTGTGGGCCAAAACGAAGCAGGCCTTACAATGTCATGAGAAACTGTACTGCTGTTACTGGTGTAGGAGGAGTCAAAGCCACAACAAGTTGTGCAAACAGCAAACATGCTCTAATTATATAGTTGGCTCTAGAATGGTGTTCATATTTGCGTATTTTTTTTTCCTATAAGCTTGGTTTAAAGTGACTTGGTGTTTCGATGCAAGTGCACTTTTAGCTTGGTTAGAGGAAATTTGTTTGGCCTAGTACAAAATTAAAGTGACTGATAGTTTGCAGTTAACAGAGCAACATACAAAAAGATCACAGAATGGACGGTTTACATGATCAACCTAACCACGTTCCTCTCCGGCACCGGCAGCATGCACGGCAGGCAGTCAACTCAACGCCGGTATGGGTAAGACGGCAGTAGCTGGGAGGCAAGTATATCACCTGCATTTCCACCTCCTCCTCCTACCTTGGCAGGTGCACCACCTGTTTCACTCTTGTTTTCACAGCATTTGATTTGAATCCAACCATCATTTGAATCCTTATAAAGCTCCATCATTTGATCAGTGTTCCGCTCCACCATTGCAATCTGCACCAAACATGGCTCGCGCCTTCGCCGCGATCGCCGTCGCGACGGCGTTCCACGTCCTGGCCGTGCTCCACCTCCACGGCGCCTCCGCCGCGCGGCCAATGGGATGGCAGGCCGCGGCATCGTCCGGGACGGCGACATCGGCGCTGGCGCTGGCGCCGGCTTCTGGGCATCATCACCAGCGGCGCGCCGCGGCGGCGGCGGCGGTGGCGGGCGTCAGAGCCGGGAAGTGGCTGCCGTTCGCGGGCGTGCACCACCACCTGCCGGTGGCCGCGGCCTACTGGGCGCACAGACCGGTGCCGTGGGTCGGGGCCGGCGACCTGGGCGGCGCAGGCGCAGGCGCCGCGGAGGGCGGCGAAGGGGAGGACGAGGTCGTGCGGGACCGGCAACGGCGCCAGCGGCCGTCGTACGACGGTGACGGGACGACCACCACCACCAGGCAGGAGCAGCTCGCAATGTGGGCGTCGCTGCTCAACCCCAAGGGGAAAGGGAGGGCGGCCACGGGCTGGATCCCGACGCCGGGAGCTGGTGAGGTGGCTGATGATGAGCCGGCCAAGGCCGCCGACGCGGTCGAAGGGGCGGAGGCGGACGACGCGGCTGCCGACGGCGCGCGGGTCGGCCAGACGTATTGGGGAAACAATGGCAACTGATGCAGACTTAAACAGATTTTCAGTTATATATAAGAAAAATACATAGTCGATATGTTTTGCAGCAGTAAATTTTTAAAAATATCACAGATCGAAAATGGAGAATTGTTACCCATTATATATATAGTTCTAATACAAAAAGAAAATACTAGTATTATTTATTTTTTAGCAAAATAAAATATTTATATTATTTTCGGGAGCACGTCGCCTGCTAATTTGTGGTCCGGCCCATTGCTATTCATCGCCGTCAGTACGGACATCAGGGCCTGTCAAAATTTAACAATGGATCAGCCAACACGCTCTGCCAAAGTTTCTTTCTTTCTTGACAGCCCAAAAAGAAAATCTAAACCTTCTATATATGGGAAACCCCCACTAGGGGAATTCTCTGGCGCATGCAGCCATGCCACGTCGCAATCCATCAGTTTCTGTTTCAGTTTGTGGTTAGAGTGGGCGGCTTCTTCGTGTCCCTGTGCGCCTATCGCCATCGCCGGCCGTTCTCCTTCACCCGTCGACCAAGCGACCCGCGGCGGACTCCTCGCGTCCCTCTGCTTTGACATGACTTTCTCTCTTCCTCTTCAAATTAAAAACTGACTACTAATAATATAAATATACACCTATCGGATCTGCTCCCATCCGGCTCTTTGCGATCCGGCGGAAACTAACCTGCCGTCGGCCGCCCTCCATTCATTCTGCAGCACGGACCCTCCAAATCTCCCCGTGGGTAAAGGTAATCATTTAACGAGGCAAGATTAATCTCTGATTCATTCTTTTTGATCGGACCATAGGAGGCGATGGGGACGACGTTGCGGCACTTTGTGATCAGGACGGATACTGAGCTGCATCCGCCGGCCACCCTCCATTCATGCTGGAGCACGAACCCTCCAAATTTCCCCGTGGGTAAAGGTAATCATTTAACGAGAATCCGATCTGCCAAGACTAATATGTCAAATCCCATCGATCCATGCTTCTATTTGTTCGTCATCGCACGACGGCAGGGGGCCGCTGCCGGCCTACGATGTTGTGTTGTGGTCATTCAGCGGCAAAGCCATTCAACTGTCGGCACCTCCACATCCCTGCTCTCGCATGTGTTGGTGAGTACACCTCAATCATTTTGATTGTCTTTCTTCTAATCCGGGTGTAGTAATGGTGAGTATAACTTTTAGATCGATTTTATTTTGATCTTCTTTCTTCTATAAGCTGGGTGCAGGTGCAGCAAATAACCATCACAGACTCTTTTGGTGTATGGACAAATTAAGAAGCGGGTCGATCTCATGGCGGCGGCCATCATGCATGGACAAATTAAAGAACAAATCGATCTCATGGCGGCGGCCGTGGCCGGACGCTTGAACTGCACGTTCGGCTCTAGAAGGCTTCTTGGCTGGGTGGCAAGCTGTGAGCCAGTTTCACCAATTTGTTCAGTAGTATCAATTCATACGTATATATGTGTGTTGTCAAAAAAAAAAATACGTATGTAGCATTTGTTCATACTATTAAACTGGAAGTATTAGTCCATATACTACTACTACGTATATAGAAGTCGTGTAATACACATATTGTATCAATTTTTGCTCTGGAGAAAAAGATACAATTATATGGATATACTCCCAAAGTATATGGATATATACTAAAATAATCCCCCACATATATGAATATATACTCACAAAGTATATATTGGATATATTAATATTCCCTTAGTATATGGATATACTCCCAAAGTACATAGATATACTCCTTATATATGAAAAAGTATGTGCATATACTAAATATGAATGAATACATGGGTACGTTCTTTTAAAAATTAGTATATGGACACGTATTGTTTAGAGTTAAGTGCATGCAGCCGATAATCTAGCAATATACAACTACAAAAAGTGCGGCTGCTGTAAACCGGCCACCAGAACCTCTATGGTGTGCATACTCTCAGTGGGAGTAACTACTCACAAGAGTATAAAAAGTGCACACCCTATACATAGATGACTCGATAGACTGCAATGAGAACATATTTGTATTCCATCTTCATACCCGCAGAACAACGCGGAGAATTCTCCTAGTACTACTAATTTCGAAGTAGTTTTTTTTGAGGATGCAAACATGAGAAAATTTAGCCCGGCATGAATACACACTTATATATTTATGTAACGTAAATTAAATACACCTTTAAGAATCTTTTATCCGAGCCGTAACAATACTTTGTTGTCAATTTACGTAACCCAAAAAAAAAAAAAAAAAAAAACTTATGATCACCTCAAAGTAACAAGGTATATTCCGGTTCAGCAGAGGATCATTTGATTTTTTCTTCGGGGGTACTGGTCAACGAGAACAAAAAGATAGGTTCGTATATAAATGATTCTACTAGCCGTAATAATAGTACTGTATGCATGTGACATTGTCACTTCCATCACTATTTATATGGAGCATATGTGTGTAACTCCAAGTTGCACCCTAGGCCCCCAGGGAGAGAAGAAACGAATGTGCAGGCAGAAGCTTGTTGGAGCCACACATTGCACGACGACACATTGCGCTGCTGCTGGCGACCATCCATATGTGTGTGATGTTCATGCATGGAATCGAGAATAAGGCAAAAGCATTGTATAGTGGACTCTCGGCGTGGCTATGTAAAGCCGTCGCTTCGAAACCGTTATTTGAAACCAGTACCCCATCTATGTAGTCTCACTTTAGATAGTATACATAATGAATTTCTTAGAATTTTTGAGCCATTCGTGAAGAAAAAGAGGAAATGTTGCTCTTATGGTAGTATTCCTTCTATCGGAGGGATATTACCAAAAAAAAGTTTTTCCAAGAATTAGAGGGATATTAGGTGGTCCTCTCATTTTGCTAATAAATATGATGCCTCGTACCACGCGTGCAGTTGTGCATATGCCCAATCTAATGTTGTGCATGCACTTTGAGAAATGAAACATAGACCGCGTAACGAGGTGATTAATTAAAAATCTGCATAGTTTTAGTACTCCTTGGTCATTGTGCCAGAGGCTAATATCCCTCCGATAGATGGACGGAGGGAGTAATTTTGACTAAATACATATTAGAGTAGTATTTATAATACATAATTAGTGTCATTGCAAAAGATCTTTGAATCTAGTTTTTTATCAAATTTATTTAGAGATAAAAATGTTACACGTATTTTATAGAACTAGAGTCAAACTTATGACACACATACTCACAACAACACTCTTTAATGGAGGGAGTATCTATCTTGTCCTCCAATATTAGTTAAAAGCGTGGCGGAGCCACCAGTGTGGCGAGGTGCGGCGGCCGCCACCCTCTGGGCGGGCGACCACCTCTCCCCGGCCGCGCGGGTGGCCATGTCGCCAATCGCCATGGACGCTTGGAGCAGGTCACTAGTAAATCAATTGATTTTCCGGCGGGGGCCATATCTTTTACGTGGCGGGCGCAACTTGAACCCGCCACGGAAAAAGATATGGCCCCCGCTCGCTTCTCGCTTTACGTGGCGGGCGCGTTGCGGGCGCCCGCCACGCGTGATGATCTTTGCGTGGCGGGCGCCACGCCCCGCCACGTAAAATATCTTAACCGTGGCGGGCGCGTTGCAGCGCCCGCCACGCGGCCCCTTCTTTTGCGTGGCGGGCGCACGTTAGGGGCGCCCGCCACGTAAAAAGCCCGCCACCCTATAAATCTTGGACGGCCGCCCCTTCATCTTCTCCCACGAACTTCCTCTTCCAACTCTTGTGGGGGAGGTTTTGATCCAAAAAACTGACAAAAACTTTGATTTGGGTGTTTTTGGCTTTGATTTGGTGGAGGAGAAGACATTAATTGGTCGGGTTATAATGCCTCTTTTGATCTTTCTTTCCCTCTTTTTCATCCCCTCTCTAAATCTAGAGACACATGAGGAGAGAGAAAACTGCCTTTTCTCTAGATCTAGATCTATGGTGGGACTTTTCTTTTTTGGTTTGGAGGAGATAGAAAACTGCCTTTCTCTAGATCTAGATCTCTCGGTGCAACTTCATCTTTTTTTGGTTTTGGAGGAGAGAGAAAACGCCTTTCTCTAGATCTAGATTCTATGGTGGGACTTTGTTCTCCTTTTTTTGGTTTGAGTATTATGTAACGCACTAATTGAGCTTTTGGAAGAGCGGGGGATCGATCGGGATGGAGAGGCACCGAGCCCAATCGGATGTATGAGATGAAGAGGGTTGATGACGAATACTTTGATGAGGTGAAGAAGTTTGTTGCTCGAGCGAAGGCGAATGGCCGAATAATTCAACAGAGGTCGATCATCCGTCCGTGCGCAAAAATGCAAGAATCTGAAAGCGTTCTCGACACCGCCGTGCGATCTCACCTAATCATGCATGGCTTCGTCGGTGACTATTTGGTCCGGACTTTTCACGGCGAAGAAGTTCCACCCTTCGATCCACCAGTACGAGGCGGTCCCCTACCGATGCAGTACCGTGAAAAGTCCACCGGCCGGTCCAATTCCATCGATTTGTTCGAAACCACGGTGACGCCGACGATGACGGCGATGGCGGTGGTGGTGGTGGTGGGGGGACGGCGAGGAGAATCCTATGACGCGGCCCCGAGGATGTCCGGGTTTTTGAAGATTTGGTCAACCGACTTCGGTGAGGACGACATTCCGCTTTGGGTGCCCGAGATGGTTGGAAAACTTCAAACGTATGAAGCGGCGGCAGTTGATCCTCTTTACAAAGACAGTCCGGAGGGTTGCACGGCGCCGAAGTTTTACCCTCGAACTTGCCGATGTTGAAGTCTCGCCATGGTCGGGTCCGACACTAGCTTCAATGAGCTCGTAAGTTACCCGGCCTCGACGTATCCATCGCCTAACAAGGTTCCTCGCTAGCACGTATCGCGCTAAGAAGTTGATCCGCCCGATGGGCGATGAAAGTGAAGAAGTTCGATGCCCGCCCCAACCATCGTATCCTATATCGGGCGATCAAGTCGAGAATTTGACCGGGTTGTCCGCCTTTGTGGCGCTAGTCGATACAAGCGAATGCCGGATGTCGCGTGGGCGATGACGCCGATGAGGAAAACGGGACGAGAAAGAAGAAGAAGGGGGCGAAGAAAACCGGTGCGGCCGCGAAGAAGATCATGTCAACGCCAGGACGAGGAAGAGGAAGGTTACACGCAGAGGAAACGCCCGGCTACTGTCCAATGTGGTACCTTCCGTCATCGACGCTGCGGGCTCTCTATGGGAACCCCGAGGATCCTAAGCACATGGCGTGGCATGCATCTAGCGATCGTGTGAAGGATGACGGGAATCTACGGCACCCTTCGGATGCTAAGCAAAGGGCAAGACTTCGGCGCCGCCTACCCCGACTTTGCGAGAGGAGCCGAGAACGCGTTCGTTCGCATTGAGTACCGACGGAATGAACCCATTCGGTGACTGAAAGCAAAGACGCCAAAGACGTGGCGGTCGTCCTCACCATGTACAATCTACCTCCACATCTTTGTCAAAAGCGCAGGTATGTTTTGCTCACCATGCTCATTTACGACCGGGCGACCCGCAACGATATAGATGTGTTCCCGGAGCCGTTCATAGAGGAGATGGAGGTACCGTTTGATGATGGGGTCGGCATGTTTGATGCGCATACGCAAGGAGAAGTTCACTCTTCGTGCCATCATCTTTGTCACCATCACCGATTACCCGGCCTGTTTTTTCATTATCGGGCGGATTAAAGGGAAGACCGCCCGTGTAGCTTGCATTGAAGAAACCTGCTCCACTTACCCTGAAGGGATCCAAAAAAACCCGTGTACATGGAACACGACGCGCTTCCTCTGCAGCAAGCATAGGTACGAGAGATCCAAAAATGAATGTGTACTTTGACAACAAGGGCGACCGAAACCTCGGCCGCACCGACTAGTTATGGTCCGAAGGTGTTTGACATGGTGAAGGACTTGGAGTGCGAGTTTGGAAAGAAGAAGAAGAAGAAAGACGATGATAAGGAAGACGGCACCTCAAGACAAAAAAAGCGAAAAGAGGGATAAACTCGAGGAAGGAGCGCCTCCGGTAGTTCCTTTCAAGAAGAAGTCAATCTTCTTCAAGTATCTAAAGTACTTGGAAGATACCGCATACACCCCACGCGATCGATCGATGCACCTTGAGAAAAATGTCTTCGAAAGCGAGATCGGTCTCCCCGATGGATATCAAGACCAAGACGAAAGGATGGTGTGAAGTCACGCCGTGATCTTGTTGACATGGGCATCCGACCGAAATTCACGCTACACGGCTTCCGAACGGTAAAGTCGAACTCCCAGTGCGCGCCTACAACCTAACGAGAGACGAGAAGTTGGCTATGTGTCGGTTGATGCGGGGTATCAAGGTACCGACGGGTTTCTCTTCCAACATCAAGAGTCCGTATCCATGAAAGACCTCACAATGACGAACTTCAACGCCAAGACGATGCTCACATCATCTTGGACGGTGTTCCTTCCAATTGTGATCAAAGCTGTTCGTTCGTCCAAAATACGTGAAGATGGTGGTCACAAGGATTTCATACTTCTTTAACCAAATCAACCGTAAGGTAATTGCCAAAGCAGATCTCGCCGCCACCAAAAGAGTTCATCGCCAAAACAATGTGCCGATAGAGATGTGTTTCCCACCGTCGTTCTTCGACATTATGCCACACCCGATGATGCACATGGTTGATCGATTGAATGAACCGGGACCCGTGTACCTACAGCGATGTGGACCAATCGAAATTAACTAATGTCTACCCTCAATCGATTCAATCATAACCGCGCTTTACCCGTAGAGGGCTCTATGATCGAGGCATACACAAGTCGAGGCCGTGGAACTGGGTGTGTGAAGTACATAAAAGATGGGAGGGCTATTGGGCTTCCAAAGCATCAACATGAAGGAAGAACCTCGGGGATGGGGTGCGCGGGCCGAAAAAGCACGCACCGACATACATAGGCACAAAGTGCTAGACGCCACTACAAAGATCCTTCATCAATTGGTGATCATGGATGATACGCGAAAAAGCACCTCAAAGAGCTCCGCCGCGCAAGTAGCAAGCGCAAGAACTGTCCGAATGATCGGGCGAAGAAGGAACACAAGAGCACTTTCCTCCGGTGGCTCCAAAAAGCGTAACATTCCCCGTGAGGTGATGCGTAGATCGTGAAGAAGCTTGTGTCGTGGCCGCCCATGCAGGTCACCACGCGGCAAGGGTATGATGTCAACGGGTACAGGTTCCACACAAAAAGAAAAGGACAAGAAGAGTGCATCACGTAATAGCGGTGTTCGATATGAGGGCGGAACAAATGTGACGGGGGAGAAGATGACATGCTTCGCACAAGTCGAAGAAATATGGGAACTTGACTACGGCGTAACCTACGTAATCGCTTTTCCGCTGCCGCATGGGTCAAGCCTTCGGCAGCTTCTAGTGGACGATTTTGGGCTAACCACCGCGAACCTTCAAAGTGTCCGTACAAAGATGATCGATGGGTGCTTGCATCGGATGTCGCACAAGTAGCCTACTACATGAACGCTGAGAACATAAATAGACATATTGTCGTGGCGGGAAAGCAAATGATCGTGGGAGCGATGGGGTCCGAGAGTCCCAAACATACAACAACTATGATGAGTTCAAGCTCTTTACTGATTTTCCAAAAAAGATGAAGGCAATCGGAGGACGTAATCAATCCCGACAAGACTAAAATGATGCCATGGACCCGCCCGATGGCGAGAAGAAGACCACCAATGCACCAGCACCAAAATGATATGTAATTATAGTTATTCCGATGTAAACAATAGTCCAAAATGATACAAATATCTCACCACGAGTTTCGTGAAACTACATGGGAGACTAGTAATTTTTTGAACTACACGTTTGTAACAATTTGTCGTATGCAAAAATGACCTATATATATATGAAATTTAGATCTTGATGAGTTATTAAGTTTCCGTGTTCATGACTTTTTAAATCATGGTCGCCTAGTGCTTCAAATGTCGTCCTAATGTGTAAAAATTCAAATTTCATATTTCGAGGCGTGAAAAGTTCAAAAAATGAAAAGTTCACACGTGGCGGGCATCATAACCATTTTACAACAATTTATAACAATTTATAACCATTTTATAACAATTTATAATAATTTATAACCATTTATAACAATTTATAACAATTTATAACCATTTATAACAATTTATAACAAATTATAAAAATTTATAACCATTTTATAACAATTTATAACAATTTATAACCATTTTATATCAATTTATAAGAATACTTATCTCTTAAAGAAAATATTACCGTGGCGGGCATACATAAACGCCCGCCACGGATAATATTTTTACGTGGCGAGCATCCTTATACGCCCTTGCCATAATATTTTACGTGGCGGGCATCGTAGTGCGCCCGCCACGTAAAAGTCTCCGCCTATAAAACCGACGCCTGCTCCCCTGGCGCCAAGTCTTCGACGGGTTCAATTCGACCCGGTCTGCCGGATTTTCCCCACCGCCGCCGCCATCACCGCCACCGTCCTTGCCCCCATCCCCCCCGTCCCGTCCCCGTCCCTCCGCCCGCGCTCCGTCCCGCCCGTCATCCTCCTCTACTCGCCGTGAAACCCTAACGCCGCCCGCCGTCGTCACGCCGTCTCCATCCGCCCGTGGTGCCCGTCTGCGCCCGTCCCGTCCGCCCGTGGTGCCCGTGGTGCCCACGGTGCCGTCCCGTCCCGTCCGTCGGCCCCCATCCATCATCGTCTCCGTCCTCGCCCGTGCGCCGCCGTCCCGTCCCGGCCCGCGGAACCCTAATCGAAGGCCACCGCGCTCGTGGTGCTCGTCTTCGACCGGTGCGCCATCTCCGTCCCCGTCGTGGTGCTCGTGGTGCCCGCCCCTCGCCCCGGCCGTGGTGCTCGTGGTGCTTGCCGGCGTCGACCCCTGCTCCATCCTTCTCTCCGTGGTGCCTTGCCCGCCCTGGCGTCGATCTCTACCTCTTTCCTCCCACTCCAATCGAAAGATCGGGTTTGAAATTGCATTGTTTTTGATGGTATATATGGTGTTGCCCCGCTGGAATTCAATTTCCCCGTGATTTTTGGTTATCTCTCTATGATTTTTGACAATCGGAGATGCTTAAACTTGAAACTTAGCTGCCTGTGATGCTTAAACTTGATACTTAGCATATAAATGTCAATTTCATGATGCAAATTGCAACAAATTAGCTGAGCATATGATTGGCCCAATCCTCTTTTTGTCTCTATTTTTGTATTCCAATTTAAATTGTTGGTTCTATTTTTTTGCCTAATCCTATGATTGGTTATCTATGTACCTATCTGTTGGCTCTATTTTTACCATGGCTGCTCTGAATTTAAACTATTGGTCTAATTATGTTGAATTTTGAGTGTTGGCTCTATTTTTACCTCTTGGCTTAGAATAAACGGTGGTCTAGTGTTGCCTTAGTTTTGGATTCCACTCGAGCTAGTGTCCATCTCTATTTTTTGAATTCCAATTTGAACTCATTTTTGGTTATGGCTAGTAGCTAGTACTGATTTTCTCGTAATTTGGACATGCCTTAATTTTACGTAATTTGGACATGACTTTGCTCACTTCAACATGTCATTTCAAATTAATTTGGACATGCCTTAGCTCACTTGAGTGTCAGATATATATGTCAATTAATGGTACCTAGCTGAATTTGGATACCTAATTGCTAGCTGAATTTGTTGATATGGATTGGTGCTTAACTTTGACTTGGTGGACATGCCTTAATTTTTCTCGTAATTTGGACATGCTACTTGTCATGTTGTCTATGTTGACATGAACTTATCTATGCACTAGCTACCCCGACTTAGCTATCGTTGTCCATGAACTTGTCCATGCACTAGCTACCCTGACTTATGTGTTGTCACTGTTGCCTTAGCTACTGCTGTCCATGTTTAAACTGATTAGTCATGGGTTTTCCCCTTAATTCCATATATTTGTCAATGCTTTGCCTACTACTCTTTTGTTTGAATTGATTGGCTTGGTTTGAAATTACCTCGCCGCTATTTTTTCATTGGCTGTTGGAGATATATATGCAATGATGTGAACCCATTAGTGCTGAGGCAAGTGGCATATATGCAATGAAATGAACTTAATTATTGGGGCTGAGGCGGCGGCTATGATGATTGAATGTCTCCCTATATTTGGAAGCTTCTAAACTAGGACGGCTTGTACAAAGCAACCAGTTTAGAAGTTTATGTGATCACAAGGGGGCTATATCTCGAGCCAATCTTTTTTATTTCTCTCTTTCCGCAATTTTGAATTACGCTTGTGTACTCCTCCTATATACTATAGTACTAAAGCACTATATATTTGTAGCTTGAAATGGCGAATGAACAAGAACAGCCTCGGCTTGAAAAGGCGAATGAACAAGAACAGACTGAGCTTGAATGGGAGTCGCCTAGCTCTAGCAACGAAGTGGCGGCGACTCTGTACTCCCGAGTATGCAAGCGGAGCCTCGTATAGCCCGTGTAAGGGTAGAAGGAAACGCATCCGAGGAGGAAGAAGATCCTAATTTCAACCCGAGGGACGGCACCAAGCAAGAAGCGTCGGGTTAAGGAAGTACAGGCCGAACGGCCCGCCACCGCCTCCCACCACAAGCGCTCGAGCAACAACCCCCTTCGTCCACGGCCACCTCTTCGAGCAAAGCAAAGGGAGACAAGCCGAAGCGGAGAAGGGGAGACCGTGGGAGGCGTAAGAAGATCAATGAGGTCCTTGTCATTCAAGAGTTGGGGCCGCGGGAGCGAGCCACCGCTTTGCCTCCCAAGTCATCGCGAAGTACAGCACTCTCAGTATCGTGTTTCGTGAAGGATAAGGTCTCCATTCTTATCGAAGACTGGAAAGCCGTCCCCAACACCGACAAGTTATGGGTGTTTGGCAAGGTTTCAAACGGTTCCGGTATCCGCCAGCGCCGATATGGAAAAGGTGCGGCAAAGATGTAAACTTCCTCGCGGGAAGAAGCTTCCTAATCGAAGTATAGGCTCAACGCGACTTTTACAAGAAAGGACGCCTACCCTTCACCAAGTACAACATGATCTCGGAAGTATGGGAAGAGTTCTGCGCAAAGGCTAAACACGCCCGAAGCAAAGGCGAAGAGCGAGAAGTTCTCCGAGCTAGCCAAACGGAACAAACTTCCCCACTACTTGGGCAAGGTTGGGGGGGGCCGGACACAAGCCGGGTGGCGGGCGGAAGAACGTAAAAAGACAGGGGCGGGAGAGCCGGATCCGTATGAGGGCTGTGATGAAAGGACCGGGGACTTCCTCTACAAGCCCAAGAAGCGGAGGCCGAAGCCCGGATGAAGGAGGTCGAGAAGAAGGTCATAGAGGCCACTATGGCTAAGAACGGGACCCTCGAGATTCGTCGGGGACACGATCCGGCCGGGTGGCCTTGGGAAACTCCGAGCATCGCGGCGCGTCCGTGGCATGAGCTCCGGGGAAGAGTTGGGCGACGGTGGGCTCGTGGCGGTCGAGATCTTTGCCTCGCATCACACGAGGCGAGGTACAAGGAGGGTCCGAGACGGGAAGGGCGCGATGAGGCCTTGCGGCAAAATGATCACACAGTCCATCAAAGAGGCCCTCACGAGCAACGACCCCCGGATGGTCGAAGTCCGGAAGCGATGTTCCGCAATGCCGGGTATGCCAGCCGTGCCCACCCCAAAGAACCCCAAAGAACCTCTGGCTGGCGACCGACAGACCCGATGGATGATATCACCGAAGAGACACCATGCAATATGTTGATACCCGCCGGCGTGGTTGGGCAAGAAAAAGGTAGTGGCCAAGGGGTGGTATTTCCTCCCGGATCTTGCAAAAAGTACGAAGCGCACGAGATCCCTCGAATGTGCTTGAAGTCATCATTGGGTTCGTGGCGCGAAACATGAAGATCGGAGCTGGACTATCCCGTCATAACGAGGTGAACACTCTAGGAGCTGCTCACGTTTACAACGTGCTGTGGCCGAAGGTGGACATTGAGCTGAATATGTCGACGTTGACTCCACCTTCCGGCTCAACAAAGAAGACAGCAGCGGACCCGAGTACGCCACCGGACCCCTATGGTGACTCCTCCGACGATGATGAAGATGGTGGGGACGGGCGGAGGCAACGACCCTCGTCAAGGTTCCAGTACCCCCGCTAAGGACCCGACACAAGACGAGCCTCGGGAGCCGACGAACGAAGGAGCCGGCTGAGGAGCCTAAGGAGGCGGCACTTTTTGATCGGCAGGCACCGAGGAGCCTAAGGAGCCGACACCTCAAGAGCCGGCACCTCAGCGCGCCGAACTCAGAGCCGACACCTCGGGCTCGGGAGCCGCACACGAGGAGGCGGCCGATATAATGAGGAAGCAATCGGCGGGCACACAAGTGCAAGTCCCGAGGGGAGTAGGGAGCGAGACACCCGCCTACACTCAAGGCCTCCAATGGACAACACCTCAAAGCCGGGAAGCGAGAAAGGAGCTCGACCTAGCAAACGCCCTCCAAAGACCGGTAAAAAAAGCACACATTCGATAAAGAGGAGGTCGCAGCACCCAAGTACCCGCTACCCGTGAGGCCCAAAGAAATAGATATTCGATCCGAAAGGTATGCACCGCTGAAACAACGAAGTTGTAATAAGTTATTAGCTACTCCCTTTTCGCAACCCTAGGTAACTAACATTTGTACCGCCGCTTTTGGCCAAAAATCCCCACCTATAAGGGGTTTGTCACGGACGAATGCCCCGCTCGCTCGAAGTTTGGGAAGTTCATGATCCCAAAGGCCCAAAATCATCGATGCCGGGGACCGGGAGACTCGAAAGTTCCATGCATGGTACATGGAGTGCGCAAAGCGTGGATTGTATAGCTTCAGTGTCCTTCTTCCTAAGGAGTGCTTCCACTACCCCATCGAGCTCCAGTTCACGACACATTACATTCGATGACATGTCGAGACTACTTCGTCGACAGACATTGACGTCGCCCAAAGTCACCTTGTTTACGATGTAAGCGCAATTTTACTTACACATGTCCCTTGCATGACGTATATAGATTCTTTCTTTCAAAGGTACCTATGCCACAGCCACATGTCCTTTGTAGGTTGTGCGCCGATGCAGCCCGAGAGGTTAAACAACCGGTGTTCTTTACCTCTCTCCATGGCACATCTGTGAGAGACGATCGTCGGTTATAAGCTAAGAGCGGACCATCCCCGACCGGGTCAACTTGACGGACGAGGAAAGATGTAAGATCTGGATAAGAATGAAAGAGCTAAGAAGTTGGAGGTAGCGTAATACGCCATATCGGTGATGAAAAAGGTCAAGGAAAATGGGCCTCGATGTATTCGGCGCCTTACCAATATGGAATGGGGATGGTAGGACATTGGATGTTTCATGATCTTTCCTCGGGGACGGGAGGGCCGTTATCTTTGACTCACTACGAGGCACCCAACCCGCTCGGCTACCAACAATTCGAAAAAAATCTTGAGATTGTAAGTGATCGATGAACTCCTTATGCAATTATATACTAGAGTCGAATATCATATATCGTTGACAATATAGTGCATTTCGCATACCGCTTACAAGAAATACTTGAAGGATCCGAACTCGCTGGGATCGTCGATCCCGAAGTGTAAGGAGCGCAATGGAGATAGACTCAAAATCAAGCGAAATTTCCCCATGCGTAAATGAAACATAGTTTTTCTTAGTACGACTACCTTGCTATAGCCGATATTACTAATAACACTGGGTTTATTGTGTGCGGTGTCTCAAACAACTGGGGACGGATCAAACTTGTGTGGATTTCTTCGTCTGCGTGAGTACCTCCGGCCTGCGAAGGTACAAATCCAGCTACCCACACTCAAGGACGCAAGGAACACGTTCACGGGGGTGATACAAAGGGCAACCGACGAGATGCGGTTCAGGGCGCACGAAAGAGCGCATACATCCGCAAGTTCGTTCTAGACATGGTAGTTCACGAAAAACAGCCGTACTTCAATCGGGACAAAGGAGCTGGGGCTGTCTTTAGAGTTTGGGCGCTAAGGAGATGGGAAGAGCTAGGTCTTACGGACTATCTTCATCCGAATCAACATATAGCCCGCAATGTTTGTACAGATATGTTGTAATTGAAACTAGTACATGTTGGATATGAACTAATGGATCGATCGATCGATCGGTGAAAACTTGTATATATGAATCGATGTATATATATGTATATATGATGTATATTAGAGTACATGTCTGTGTTATATATATGTGTGTATGGATTGATACATGTGTATATATATATATATGTATATATACATATATATATATTGGTATTTTATTTTTTTGGGGTTTGAAGGCGTGGCGGGCAACATAACTTCGCCCGCCACGCCAAAGATCTTAACCGTGGCGGGCGGCGTAACGCGCCCGCCACGGTTAAGCTTCTTTGCGTGGCGGGCGAAGTTACCTCGCCACGCGGCTTAAATTTTACGTGGCGGCACGCCCGCCCGCCGCCACGCCGAAAAACCCACGATTATCCGTGACCTTTCGTTAGTGACGGGCAGCCGTGCCGCCACTAACAAAGCTTTTTTGCCCGCCACAAAAAGTGATTTTGGGTACTAGTGGGTGTTTCCGTCGGTTCTGGTTTCAGTCATGGAAAGAAGAAGATAACGTTTCAACTTGGGCCTTTATTACCTTGAGAAGCATTGGGCTAGCGAGTCGCGGCCAGCCCATCAGTCAACTTAGGTCATATTCCTTCCTAAATTCCTGGTGAAGACGGCAGTACGGATTGGAAAGACGGACGGACCGGATGCAAACGAGCGCCGTCTCACGCTCAGGCGGCAGGCGCCGTGCCGCCGATCAGTCCGATTCGCTGGCCGGTGGCCACTGCATTCGCGAGTTATTGGTGAACTGTTGGTGACCACGTCAGCGTCAAGCTCGCGGCGAAGTCATTGCTTGCCCGTGCCGCCGATTTTCCCATCAGCCGAACCGTGCCGCCAATTCGCTTGATTTTTTTTTTTTTATAAATGAGTAGCGATAGGTTCGCCATACGTAGATTTTAATCCTGGCTCCACCACTGGTTAAAAGAAAAAAAGAAGTGAAATGAAACGAGAAGAAAATGGGGTTAATATTGACTGTTACAGATTTTTTTTTAATATTCTCCCCAATACAAGTGGATCTGCTTTCTTTTTGTGTCTTCATCATCCATGTTTTTTTTCCTCCAATAATAGCCATCTGATTGATAGATACTGTCATTTACTTCACCATTCAATCGCAATCGATCGTGAAGTTGCCGGAGCAACTCTCACTGGAACGAACCGACGGCCTCTTGGTCAGGAGGAGATCCAAGAGGGAAAATGATCTAGGGTTGTTTTGTCGGCGGACGGTGACTCGCGCTTGCACTCTCCCTCCCCATTGAGCCCTAGATCAAGCTGATGCCTTCACTCTATAGCTGTATCTACCCGTCGCAGCACTCGATCCCGTTGGAATACGAGCAGCACGCAGGGACGATGATTATAACACCCAGGACAGGCCAGGACGTATACCCCAAATCATGTCTAGTAGATGGAGACAGGCATGTGAGTCTGTTGTAGTTGAACGGTCATGTCGTGGTCCGGTTTAAATTTCCTGACGATACATATATTCAGATGACATAACCTTAATTAGTTTGCTGGATTGGATGCGATGATCGATCGAGCTCTCTCTGTTTTCAGAATCAATCATGTAGACATGCATATGTGTACTCTCGACCTCGATGCTATATATATATCGTACGTCTTGGATCTGCCTATCTGGGATGAAGATTTTTTCTATCTAGCTTGTTGTATATATGTGTCGTCCTTCGGCATGCACACCAATGAAACGAGAACAATCATCATTTCGGAGGACGACGACGACTGCGGCTTCCTGCCTGTTGCCTGCCCCGAAAAGAGGTGCATTGCCTGCATGCAATGCACCCACACCCAGCCGGAGATGGTCCATATATGCAAGCCAAGCCACCAGGCACCAGCTGGTTGGCCACCACGATTTGGTCGCCTCGCCCGCATGGCCATGGCATGTGATCTGATGTCAACAGCTGCGTTCATTCGTAGCTTATTCCGGCTGCACTACGGATGGATGGATGCGACTTCCATCCGGCTACGTGCACAGACAGATACTGATAGAGATCTACACCAGCAGTCAGAGGAGAAGGGGAGCCGAAGGATGCTCCGCAGCCAGCCACATGCATGCCGATGTTTGGCAACTAGCAGCATGCCATCGATGGAGGAGCTTCGTTTCATTAGCGGTCCTGGGTGTTGTGAATGCAGCTCTCAGCTCCGCAAGCGGGCCGGCCGGGAGAAATAAAAAGATGTGGCCACGATTTTGGGGATCTTTTTCGTGGCCAGGCACGCCTCTGCCGATGTGGATAAGTACATCCAAGCAAGGGAACAAAGTAGTACGTAGTGGGCAATGAATGCTCTAAACCAGGGCTAAATAAATAGCTACTTCATCCGGGTTGGTATTAGAAGTCGTTTTGGATAAGGTTTGGGTCAAACATCGGGAATATAAATCATCAATAACTTTTAAGTTGTTGAATTTGTAAATGTAAAAATTATATGAGTAGATTTGTCTTAAAAAATACTTTGATAAAAGTACACATATATATCACATCTTCATAAATATTTTTTAATAATAAGAGATCAAAGTTGTGTTTTTGGAGACCGTGTCATTTGTCCTAAACGACTTCTAATACCATCCCTGGAGAGAGTAGCTTTATAAATATGTTTGGGTATGTGATCTTTAGGCTAGGGCAGTGTGAGATCTGACTAACTCAAATGCTAGCTAATTAAGTTAGTTAAAATATAGTATAGAGGGATATTTTTTCCAGGGATGAGAGATGGATGTATGTTTCCAAAAAAATTATAATAACAAAACATATAAAATGCAGAGATGGACAATGCAATTAATGAAGCACAGCCGTGCAGGACAACTAGAAAATATCCGATCATTTTGTTGGTATGGGAATCCGGAATCGCATATGCACGAACAAATTGGCCATGCTCATAACTGTGGGCAGTCGTATATTGCCAATTTGCCCAATTGTTTACCATCAACATCATATACATATTAAAAGGTGCTCTTATTTTCTAAGACCAGTAAAACGCACGTGCGCCACGCACATTCCTATATAAAAAATCATATATACAAGGACTAACGGCTTAGCTCTGTGAAACCCAATTTTGATTCCTTAATCATTCTCCAACTAATTTCAGTTGCGCTCGTTTTTTTGTTCTTGTTTGTGTTCTTCCATGCAAATGTAAAAAAAATAGTCTCATGGTGAGGTCAACTGAGCGGTGCACAATATATAATAACCAAAGAAGACATAGTGATGCAATTGTAGGGTTTGGATATTTGTGATTGGAAGCTAGATCATGTGTATCAAGTCTATCAAGTCTCCACCAAATTGATAGTTACCTCAATCTAATAGAAGACGATAGGGCACCCCATCCCCACATGTAATTAGGTTTTTTTGATGAAACTGGAGGGAATGGGAGCCCCTACGGGACTTTTATTAAAACCAGCAAAAAAAAAAAAAAAACAGAAGTTCGAAAGTACAAGACAACTTAAGAAACGAAAAAGGAGAAGAAAAAAGATGAAAAAGAAGGACAAATTACAATAAATTCTAGATCCATAAATCAAAATAAGTGTTAAACTTGGCCTTCACCCTCGGGGTGAGGATTTTAATTTCCTTGATGAATATCTCCTTTGCTCTTTCTTTCAAGAAGGATGACAAACCCTTGAAGATGAGGTCATTCCTCGAAGTCCAGATAGCCCAACATATTAGAATTGCCATAACCATGAAGAAGTTTGGGTTTGTTTAAGCTCTAATAAGATCAATTGCCTAGAAGATATCGAGGACCGACCACGAAGGTCTATGCCAATGGACAACCAACAATAAGCAACAAACTAACAAGTAAGAAAGATGTGTTGAACAGTTTCTTTCTCGTTGCAATTACAGAGGACACAATTATAAGAGGGTAGATTCATGGTTTTCCTTCTTAGGATATTTCTTGTGCTTAATCTATCCTTCATCAGTAGCCAGAAAAAACTTTTTGTTTCGGCTGACAGTAGTTTTTCCAGAGCAATTTGAATGCTTGAGGAGGCTTGGCATGACCCATTAAGAATTTGTAGGCCTTACCAACTGAGAAAGTCCCCATTTTGGTGGCCCGGATGTCGATTCGCGTGGAAAGAATCATTTGATTTCTTATCACTTCGGGGCTAAGAACTGCTGACGAGCTTCTGCTGATAGAGGTAAGCTAAAAAGATTGAGGGGCTGCTGGTGTTGGATCCATTTTTGAACAGTCAAACTTTTGTTTGTGGAAAATGAGAAGAACTCAGGGAATTCAATCATGGGGGCTTGGTTTCTCAGTGTCGGACCGGAAAAAAGCAAGAAGTGCCATTGATGGTCCGGATTGTAGCAAAATCTTTGTAGTATTCTAGCAGCTTGAACATCTCTCCACTAGAAGGAGCCTTTTTGACATGGTTAGGTAGTTTTCCATTGGGTAGTGCTTTTCCCAAATGAGGGAGACCTAAGGTATGTCTTTTCTTGTTGAAGAGTTTATTCGGGTTCTTAAGAAGAAGGGCCTCATTGTGCTTTTGCAGGTTAATCACTCCTAAGTCCCACCTTCTTCTTTATCTGTGCATACCATCTTCCATGCTGCCTAGGGAGGTTTTTTGGAATTGATGTCGGATCCTCTCCATAAGCAATGTTTCCTATACTTATCAATCTGCTTGAGAACCCCTTTTGGAAGAGTTAGGGCACACATGTGAAAGGTTGGGAGAGCTGTCAGTACTGCATTTGTCAACTCCAATCTTCTAGCCTGAGAGAGCAAGGATGAAGTGCTAAGTAGTCTTCTTTCACATTTATATATTGATCGAGAGGCAAATAATCATCCATTTTTTTATCTAGTAGTGCCTAAGGAAAGGCCCAAATAAGTAAAGGGAAGGGCTCTCACAGAACACCCAAAAAGTGTTAGCCAAATGCTTGGTTACGTTAGAATGAAATATTAATGGGGACCAAGAAGGATTTACAGTAATTAACCTAAAGGACTAGTGGAGTGTTGAGAAGGACTAAAGTAGACCTTTGAGAAGGAAAAGTTGATTGGTCTCCCCTTCCATAATGATAAGAGTATCATCCGCATACTCTTGTATGATAGAGAAATCGGAGGAGGAGCTGGGGGGAATGGGGAGGCTAAGGAGCCCTCGGTCCTTGGCAATCTTGATGATTGGATCAAGGAGGTCAGCAACAAGTACAAACAATAGAGGTGAAAGGGGGTCAAAAACAAGCTCATTATGCTTCTTGACTAATACGAGTCATTATAAGTATGTTGTTTATTACCATCGGGAGAAGTTCATGTAACTTACAATATTAGGACATTTTCAAGTTCGATTGTAATGTAGGCGGATGGTCGAGGGCTAAATTGTTAGAATGGAAGTCCGCATTATTATCACCCTGGAGATATTGCCCGGCAATAGATTGAATTTTTAGTGACATCAGTAGATTTGATATAAAACTAGTATTCACAACATATGATTTGATGAATTACTCCCTCCATTCAAATTGTAAGTCACTTCGACTTTTTTTAGTTATGTATTTATTTAGACTTATTATTGTATCTAGACACCTAACCAAATGGATGAACTAAAATACAAGTTTTATTGCACATGCATGTCAATAGCATAAAGCCAACGGTAGAAACCGAAACAAGAAAACCAAATTATTTTATTTATAATATAATAAAAAAACTTGAATCCATAGCTGAAACAAACGGGTCATAAGTCTGCCGCTGTATATATACTCTGATCAACAAAGCTTTTCTTAACGAGCCGGAAAGAACTGAAATGGATATGAAGTGTGGGAAAGAACGGCCGGGGTGGGGTGCCATTGCCACATCTCACAACCCTCCCTCGTCGAGGATTGGAGCAAATAACAACGAACACAGGCGGAGCCGTGGCTTCTTGTCACGAGCCCGGGCGAGAGCACGGGAGAGTTTGGCCGGCGTACACGCTCGGCGGTTGAACTTCGGCGGCGCCGCCGGCTCAGAAAAGCGTATCTTGACACGCAAGGAGGAAGAAAAAGCAAATATGTTTTGTCTATTGTTGGTGACCACCCATCCACCCTCACGGCCAGTTATACAAGTCTATTACAAAAATGAAATGGAAATAAAGATGGCCTTGGGCCCAAACTTATTACAACCATGTAGCCCAAATTGTCTTCATCGGCCATATAGAGCTAGTGTAGCTTAACTCTTGAATCGCCCGAGTCCGGTTAAGTGACATCTCCCCTCCTTAAGATGCAGCACGACCTCGGGCTGCGGCTGTCACCTGGAGTGTTTCAGTCTTCATCGTTGCCGGTAAGGAGTCCAATGGCCACCAGGACGCCCAATGAGCAGGGCATGCTTCCTGCTGAATCAAAGCACAATCAATGTTATGATTCCCAATTACCTGAGTGCGGGTAGCAAGAACTTTTGTCGGAGGAAGAGTATGCAGCATGGTTAACAGGTTCATCTGAGCATCAGTAGAAACTTGGACTCCAGGTGGAAGTGCTTTCTTCAACTATGAAACGTGCAGCACAGGATGAATGCGACTTGTTTCAGGCAGTTTAAGCTTATAGGCTACAGGACCGATCTTCTCAGTGATCTGATAAGGTCCAAAGTACTTGAAGCTTAGCTTGTGATTAGGACGATGAACCACAGAGTGCTGAATATGTGGTTGAAGTTTCACATAAACCCAGTCATTGACAGCAAATATTCTTTCCTGCCTGTTCTTGTCTGCTTGCTGTTTCATCCGTTGTTGTGCTCTGGAGAGATTGTGCTGTATATGTTGGAGAATCTCATTCCTGGACTGCATCCACTCTTTCAAGTCAGTTACTGAACAAGCATCAGTCACAGTGAGTCCAAAGTGCTTTGGAGGATGGTTATATAAAGCTTCAAACGGTGTCATGCCATGGGCATAATGATAGGTTGTGTTGTACCAATACTAAGCAAGAGGAATCCACCGGGCCCATTTGCTAGGACAAGCATGGGCCATACACCTCAAGTATGTCTCTAAACATTGATTTAAACGTTAAATCGCCATCGATTCTCGATGATATGCGTAACTCAAGTTGAGACCAGTGTTAGCTAACTCAAAAAGTTCTTGCCAAACAGCACTGGTAAAAATCTTGTCTCTATCAGACACCATGAAGGTTGGCATGCCATGTAACTTGTAAACATGGTTAAGGAAGGCTTGAGCAACAGTCAATGCAGTGTAAGGATGAGTCAAACAAATGAAGTGGGCATATTTTGTAAACTTGTCAATGACCACTAAGATGCTCAATCAAATGATTTTGATTTGGGTAATCCCTCAATGAAATCTAAGGTGACAAAGTATGCCAAGCATAAGGAGGAATAGGCAAGGGTTGCGAAGACCCGGTAGCTTGCAATGCTCGAGGTTTGGCCTTAGCACATACCTCACAAGCAGCAACATATTCCTTGATGAATTGCTTCATATTTGGCCGGGCAAAGAGAGCTTTTACCTTCCGATAGGTGGCGTTGATACCCTTGTGTCCTCCTAGGCCACTTGAGTGTAGAGCCAACAACACGGCCGGTGGGCTTCTTCATGATTACCCAACCAGATTCTGTTTTTATATTTGATAATTCCATCGGTTAAACCGAAGCCTTTGGCATTAGTACCATCAAGCCGAAGTTCGGTTAACGGTTTGCTTGGTGTCTTCATCTTTATTGTAGCCTTCCAGAATAATTTCTAGCCACCTTGGTTGGATGACAGATATGGCATTATATTGAGCTTCTTCAGTTTTCCTGGACAGGGCATCAGCAACCTTATTATCAAGACCTTTCTTGTACACTATCTTGTACTGCAACCCCAGTAATTTGATGAATGCTTTCTGTTGGAGACCCTCATGCAACTTCTGCTCACTCAAATGAGTCAAACTCTTGTGATCAGTGGCAATAGTGAATTCCTTGTGTTGCAAATAAGATCTCCATTTGTTAACAGCCAGAATTAAAGCTAGACACTCTTTTTCATATGTTGACATAGCCTGTGCTTTAGGTCCTAGAGCCTTACTGATATAAGCCACAGGGTGATTGTTTTGGGACAATACAGCACCAATGCCCACACCTGAGGCATCAGTTTCAACAGTGAAGGACTGAGAGAAATCAGGTAGTATCAGAACAGGAGCAGTAATAAGAGCCTTTTTCAAGTTATCAAAGCTTTGCTGCAGTAAGGGTGTCCAATGGAACAACACATCCTTCTTCAAGAGATCAGTGAGTGGCCTACTAATCAGACCATACTGTTTGATAAATTTCCTGTAATAGCCAGACAATCCCAGGAAACCCCTCAGTTGCTTCACATTTGTTGGAGTTGGCCAGTTGGCCACAGCTTCAATTTTCTTTGGGTCTGTTGCTACTCCTTGTGAGCCGATAATGTGTCCCAAATACTCTAACCGTTCTTTGGGCAAAAGAACACTTGGAGTGTTTCAACAATGGCGATCTTTGCCGGCCGCAAGATAGCAAACACTTGCTGCAAGTGCTGTACATGATCTGTTAAGGTGGGACTATAGATCAAAATATCATCTACAAAGACTAGCACACACTTCCTCAGTAGTGGCTGTAGAATGTCATTCAATAGGGCTTGAAAGGTAGCTGGAGCGTTGGTAAGACCAAAGGGCATCACCCTGAATTCCCAGTGCCCACTGTGAGTTTTAAAGGCTGTTTTAGCTTCATCTTCTGGCTTAACTCTGATCTGATGATAGCCTGACCTCATGTCTAGTTTAGTGAACCAAGCTGCCCCATGCAGTTCATCCAGTAGCTCATCTACTACAGGTAATGGATACTTATTCTTCACGGTTATATTGTTCAATTGCCTATAGTCCACACAGAATCGCCAAGTACCATCTTTCTTCTTGACAAGAATTACTGGTGAGGCAAATGGACTCTGACTTGGCCTGATAATGCCATTGTCAAGCATCTCTTTGATCTGTCTTTCAATCTCATCCTTCTGGGATGGGGAGTACCTATAGGGTTTGACATTTACTGGTTTCACCCCTGGTATCAGTGGAATGTGATGATCATAAGCTCGCTGTGGTGGTAAGTGGTCTTGTGTCTTGAATAGATTGTTATGTTGGTCCAACAGCTGTTGAACCTCATGAGGAATTTCAGTTGGTACTTGGTTTGGTTTCATGTTGACATAGATGTATCATTTGGGCCACCGCTGCTCCTTTTCGATGAGGCCTTTAAGCTTGGAGGCCTTGATCTTTGGACAAAGGTGACAACTCATCTTTCACCCCTTTGATACTTGATTCTTTTGCCTTGATAAGAAAAATCTGATGAGTTTTCTTTTCCAATGAATCCACATTGGGCTATGTGCCTCCAAACAACAATCCATACCCAACACCAAGTCATAGTAAGGAATGTCCAAAGCCGAGCATCTGTTATAAAAACCGCGGGCCCCGAGTCCACCATGTAAGCCGAGAGACTTGTTGATCACTTTGGAGCTTATTGCCATTTGCAACAAGAAACCTGAATGGCATCCATGATCGCTTTGCATTGCAAGGTTGCTGCAGTCTTGGTACTCGATGAATGTGTTAGTACTTTGCTCGAGTCAACTAAAATGAGAATGTCCTGATCCTTGATCTTGCCTATGAGTTCGATGGTCTTTTTGCCCCGAGTACCCACTGCAAAGATAACGTGACAGGGCAAACACTTCACTGTCAGAAGATGTATCAGAAGATTGTTCAGCAGACACTGCATCATCTTGCTGCTCAATTGGCATCAGATCTAAGAGTTCCTGTAAGACATGGATAGACACCTTCTCGGGACATTTATGATTTCGGCCTCATTTTTCTCCACAACGCATGCAGAGGCCCCGGCCCTTCTTTGTGCTCGAGATTCGCCAATTTGTCTTCGGCTTGGTGATGGAGTCATCGGAAGAGGACCCAAGACTCTGGTTTAGGCTCGTGGTTTTAGCTTGGAATTTGTTGAATGTCTTGTACGGCCGCCGATCAAATGCTTTTGGTTGGAAGTCCATCACATCTTCCTCAGACAATGCCAAGGACAAGGCCAGATCAACCGTTCTCGGTTTGTGTAAGACAATAGCATATCTAATGTCGCTTTCAAGCCTTGTAAGAATTTGCTAACAAAAAAACACATCATCTAAATGACAGTTATGCACCAAGACTTTATGCATGGCTAAAATGAATCTATCATAATACTCTTGCACAGTGGATGTCTGTCTAATGCTAAGCAACTCCTGCATACAGTTCTGATACAAATCCTTGCCAAACTTAGTTTCTACAGCAATGCATAACTCGACCCAATTGTCAACTCAGGTTGAGCTTCATAGGTCTGCAACCACAACCGAAAGCAACACCTTTGAAATGCAAGGTAGCATATGAGGCCCAACGATGCACGTGTACATTAAACATGTCAAAGTACTTCGGCGTTTTCCTTCCAGACTCGTGGATTCGAACCATCGAATCGGGAAAATCAGCCTTAGGAAGTCGGAATTCCTTCGATAAGGACCATGTGATCGCATATCAAGAGCACGGGGGTTGGGGAACGGTGGATTTGGAACTCGACCATTGGCCGTGGGTGGATGTCGGAGTGGAATCCGATCATCGGACCCCCGTGATGGAAGTTCGACGCCGTGGGCCAACAACGCCCGCCTCTCTTCTTCGCTCGCGGCGGGGCCTCGAGTTGAAGTGGAGGCCGGGGTGACCTCCAAAAGGTTTCCACGCTACGATGTAAGATTGCGTGTCCTTGCTCAACGCGGCGGCCATCTCGTCGACCTTTGGGACGCCAGTGGTGAGATCTTCCATCGCCTTCAAAGAGCGTACCCATCCGTGGTCGGCCAGGTTGTCGAGCTTGGTTTCAGCCGTCGCCATGCGGGCGGATAGAGTAGGACCGCGCCCCGCTGGTGCGTAGGGATGGTGGATCCGGGAGGTGGAGAAGTGAGGAGGGTTGGTGACGCCGCGGAAATTGGTGGCGGCGATTTGGTGTGTGGAGCGGATTTGGAAGGAAGTGGATGAGCGATCGACCACGTGGAGACCTAGACAAGGCGTTTGATACCGCTTATCACGAGCCCGGACGGACCGCACAGAGAGTTTGGCCGGCGACACGCCGGGCGGTTGAACTTCGGCGGCGCCGCCGCTCGAGCAGATGCGAACACGCAAGGAGGAAGAAAGCAAATATGTTTTGTCTATTGTTGGCTGACCACCCATCCACCCTCACAGCCAGTTATACAAGTCTATTACCAAAATGAAATGGAAATAAAGATGGCCTTGGGCCCAAACTTATTACAACCATGTAGCCCAGCTGTCTTACTGGCCATATAGAGCTAGTGTAGCTTAACTCTTGAATCGGCCCAGGTCCAGTTCGTGACACTTCTCTTCTCCCCCAATCATCGTCGTCAGCACTCAAACAACAGGTGTGAGGCGAAGCCAAGCCAAGCACCGGCAAGGCAGCAGATACGGTGGTGGCGGCGCCCGACAGCAGCTAGCTACGCACCGTCCTGCTACTGCCAGGTTACTCGAATTGGTAAAGCGGCTGCCGCTTGGTGCGCAAAACGGCATGCACGGCTGCGGCATACATACGTCGTCCTCTCGATCTCTAGGATAAGGAGGGAGGGAATAGTCTGGTCCGCAACCGCACGCACCGCCGCCGCACATCACACATGCCGCCGCCGCCGCAGTGCTCTGCAGAGCAGCGGCCCAGCCAGCAGCAGCAGGTGCCGTGTCTGTCCCAAATCATTCGCCGGCCCCCGCGCGCTCGGAAGGACCGGACCCCTACCACACCATATGAGCATCCATCCATCCATCCATCAATCCAATCGCTTGCTTTCCCATCGCTCTCGCGCGCGTCCCTGTCTCTGTCTGCACGAATCCACTTCGATTCAAGCCCGCAATGCTGCTGCTGCTGCTTCTGCATAAAAGCAACTCTTCCTTCCTTCCCTCCCTTCCCCGTCGCGCTATCGGATTACTTCTCACCCTCATCGCACCTCCTCCAGCTCTGGCAACAAGAGGAGTCAAGAAGCCAGAGTCATCGCAGTCACTCACATAGGCCGTGCGTGCTCTGCAGTCCAGTCTCTGCTCCTTCCCTCAATTGCAATTAGCCGGATTCCAAGCTCTGCACACCAACAAGGGCGGTACTTACTCGGTCAGTTCGTCTTTTTCGATTCTTCTCTCTTCTATGCACCTCCTTGTTCGAATTCGCCGCTCATGTTCTGCTTTTCTTTTTTTATATAATTTGTATACACTTCACAATTGTTTTTTTTTTTTGTGTGTCAGATCTGATATGATACTTTCACCGTCATCCGTCCATTCTCACCGAACAATCTTAACTTTACACTTGATAGAAAGCTGATCCTCTGTTACTTTGCTTCAGGAAAAACAAAAAAAGAGAAAGCAACTCAGTTAGTAATTTAATCTAATGAAGGATCTCCTCTCCAGTGTTCTTGCCATAAATTTCGATTTTAATACGACGCTGCATATAAATAAATAAGAAACAATTCGATTTTAATACGACGCTGCATATAAATAAATAAGAAACAAAAGAACCTTTCCACTGTGTTTGGCTGCTGTGCTGCTCTTGAGCAGGCAGGCAGCCAGATCAGAGTAGTAGGTGCTTCTCCCCTTGCAAGTCTGTGGTGTCCACACGTCTATCCTCCTTTTGTTTCCTTCCCTCTTTACTTATCCATCAAAACACTGTTCATCTTCTTGCACTCCACAGTTCACATGATCTGTTTTTTTCCCAGATCCATGTATGCAGGATCTTGTAGGGCCCTGCCAATTTATCATATTTCCATCCACTCTTTTGTTTTATTGTTGCCATCGAACGCTTACCAGTCATAGGCTCATAGCAGATGGACAGAGAGCAAGCAGAGATGAGTGACACATGCTTGCTTGCTTGCTCCATTTGAGCTTCAGGACAAGGAAAGGTTGCTGTGTACGTGCTGCAAGATCCTGGGCAGGGCAGGACAGGAGAAGTCATTGTTTACAGTTTTCCTCCATTGACATCTGCATAAATAAATAAAAGTTGCCAGCAATTTTAAGATCATGCTGCTTGCCTTCTTTTCAGTTCCCATGCACGCCCCTCTGCTTCTTGCACCTCATGCTGCTTGCCTTGTTGTGTGTTGTTGCAGCCTGCGTGCACTCTGATTGAACTGAATCCAACACAAAGTGATTGGCTGCTCATCGATTGATGGTTGTGGCGCTCATCTGAGCGATGAACCAGTTCGTCCCTGATTGGAGCAACATGGGAGACACCTCCAGGCCGCTCGGGTGAGTGACAACTAGCTCTGATCCCTTGATTGATCCATCCATCGATGGAGATCATGAATCAGATACATTTTCTTCATCGATCGATCGATTGATTGATTGATTGATTTCATCATCTTGTTTTGGGAGAAGGACGAATACCCAAAGAATAATTCTGCTGTGTTGTTCCGTGCAGCGAAGACGACGATCTCATTGAGCTGCTCTGGTGCAACGGCCATGTCGTCATGCAGAGCCAGACCCACCGGAAGGTGCCGCCGGCGCCGAGGCCAGACAAGGCGGCTGCGGTGGTGGCGCCGCCTCCGGCCCCCGCGTCGGTGCCGCAGGAAGAAGAGGGCGGCCTCTGGTTCCCCTTCGCGCTGGCCGACTCCTCGACAAGGACATCTTTTCGGACTTCTTCTACGAGGCACCGGCACCGGCACCGGCTGGGGTGGCTGAGGCGGCCCCGGTGGTTGATGGTGGCACCGGCACCGAAGCCGCCGTGGGCAAGTCGTGCAGGGACGACGTTCCAGCGGAGGCCGACAGGCGCGGGGCGGCGTGCCCGGTGTCCGAGGACCCGTGCGACCTGATGCCGCCGCCCAAGTCGACGCCCGCGTCCTGCTCCAGGCAGCAGACGCTGAGCCTGTCCAACGGCGGCGACAATGCCGGCGACCTCTCGACCTCGTGGTGGTCCAGCCAGGGAGCGCGGGGAAATCGGCGGCGGAGGCCGGCGCGTCGTCGTCGATGCTGAGCGCGATCGGGTCGAGCATCTGCGGGAGCAACCAGGTGCTGGTGCAGCGCGCGGTGGGTGCGCCGGGGAGCGCCAACGCCAACGCCAACGCCATGCGCGGCGGCAGGGGCAACGAGGCGTCCTCGTCGGGCCGGTCCAACTACTGCTTCGGCACCGCCACCGCCACCACCACAACCACCGAGCCCACGAGCACCAGCAACCGGAGCAGCAAGCGCAAGCGGCTCGACACCGAGGACTCGGAGAGCCCCAGCGAGGTCTGCTCTCGTCTCTCCTTCTCGACGACGTCCATCGATTGTTTGGTAATAACGTACGCGAGGTCGGTCCGATCCCGGCAATGCTCCGATGATGCATGCAGGACGCGGAGTCGGAGTCCGCCGCCATGTTGGCGCGCAAGCCGCCGCTGAAGATGACGACGGCGCGGAGGAGCCGCGCCGCCGAAGTCCACAACCTCTCGGAGAGGGTGCGTGACGACTCACGACAACAACTCGTTGAACAGCCGACGTACGGCAATCTCTGACATGGATGTTTTTGTTCCTAATCATGTTGCAGAGGAGACGAGACAGGATAAACGAGAAGATGAGAGCCCTGCAAGAGCTCATACCTCACTGCAACAAGGTTTGCTTTTCTGACAAGCAGCAGCTCCATTACCACTTTTTTTTTTTTTTTTTTTTGAGAATTAGCTCCATTACCACTTTGATCATCATAATCAGTAATAATCTTGTTGCTATTGCATTACGTGAACGAAGCAGACGGATAAGGCGTCAATGCTTGACGAGGCGATCGAGTACCTCAAGTCGCTGCAGCTGCAAGTGCAGGTCAGTGAGACAGCGACCACGCCGTCCTTCCTCGCCGTGCAAGTCACCGACACAAACCGCAGGCAACTGACACAACCCGGCGGTGATGGATGCAGATGATGTGGATGGGCAGCGGCATGGCGGCGGCGCCGCCGGCGGTGATGTTCCCCGGCGTGCACCAGTACCTGCCGCGGATGGGCGTCGGGATGGGCCCGGCGGCGGCGATGCCGTCCATGCCGCGGCTGCCGTTCATGGCCCCGCAGACCGTGGTGCCCACCAACGCGCAGGTGAACGTGAACGTGAACCCGGTGCCGGGCTACCGGGGACACCACATGCCGGCGGCGGTGGGCATCACGGAGCCGTACGGACACTTCCTCGGCGTCAACCACCTGCAGCCGCCGCCGTCACAAGTCCACCAGGTCCGGCGCGTCCCCTGCTGGCTGCTGCGTTTTGAATTTCTCTGTGCCTGTGTGTGTTGCTGACAAGTTTGGGCAGCACTACGCGCAGGGCGTGGGCTACTATCCGCCGCTGGGGGCGAAGGCCGTGCAGCAGCAGACACCAGAGCTTCACCACGTGCCGGGCCCCGGTGCCAGCATGCCGGCGCCGGCGCCAGCGCCGTGACCGGAGCGCTGCCCCCGGAGAGCGCGCCAAGCAGAGGACCAGGTACGATGCCATCATGCGCTCTGCTCTTCTTCTCATCTTCTGCTTCGGGGATCACAGCCAGGTTCACAGCAACAAGGTTTGGTTGGCTACAGTGCGGATTGATAGACACTGGTCCTCAGTGTACCACCAACCAATGATGAAAATATTTAGCAGCTTTATTAACGAGACGAAAAAGGAAAAAGAAACAAAGTTAAGTAACCCTAGTGGCTGCCCAATTTTAGACACAAAAAAATAGTGTTATGCATCTCTAGCGTTGGTGGTTGGCATTGGTACATTTTTTGGGGGCTTTTTTTTTGCTCATCCTGTGTACAATTTTTTACACCAAAAATTGTCTAGAGAGCATAATGAACATTACCATTATGTTTCTGTGATCAAGATGGCAAAAAAGCATACTTGGATCATCACATTTGGTGCTTAGGCGAAGAAAATGAATTTTTAGGGTGTTGAATCAGCCAGAGTAGTCGGCTAAGTTGACTTGATCAACATCCTCAAATGCATGAATGGACTTCACATTGCACTCCTCTCGTCGATTTGATCGAAAAACATATATGGTTCACCTCGTTTGGAGTCTAGATGAATCAATTATGATTTTTTGGAAGATTTCACCTAGATTTTCGAGCTGCTAGTCGGCTTAGCAAACTCAACGTTTTCAGACCGAAAACTACCCCTCGGGCTCGAGAAAGTCGGCTTAGCCGATTTTGACGAACCCAAAACCGATTTTATCACGTTTTGACACCTCAGAGTGATATGACCACCCCCCACCTTATAAATATGAGGTACACGACTTATTGAGGTACTCAACATCTAATCGACAAACAAACCAATCTACCACTCTCTTTTACCCTCTTTTCCAGCCTCTATGTTGTTCATCCCTTATCCGACGACCAAGGATGGTGCCCTAGGCTTTGTCGCCGACCTAGGGCAACCCGGTGACATCCTTGCCCCGACAGGTCCCTCTCTCGGGTGAGAGCTTCGGTGGTTCCTTTACCAGTTTACCTAAAAGCTAGCTGGTTCTTCATAACAAGCATATTGGTTATCCTTTTGTGGTTTTGCTTCACCATGAAAGAGTGATATCCTCGCCTCGTTCTTCGGTCTATGGCACTCCGAGCATCCAAGGCCCTTACCGGTGTGTGATTCAGATCAAATCCGACGTCAACAACGAGAATATATTGTTCGCTTGAGTGTCTATACACGGTTTGAACATCTCGAGTTCGGTTCGCACCGAATAAACCTTAGAGTTTGGTTCCCTCAATCAAACGTGTAAAGCGAGGCACAAGTACGATACGGTTTGACGGCGCAATGGAGCTTACTAATGTTCCCTTGTGGCTTGTGCCTTCCATCATTTGCCAAGCATCTCTAGCGTGAAATCGGACGAGATTACGTGGCTGAAGGTTTGCCACATCTAGTGCTTTGCTAGATCGTTTTGTGGGACCCATGTGGTAGTCAAGGCGAAAGAATCTTTCTTTTTCCTGTCTCCTCACGGTCAGCCCTCAACGATCCTAAATAGGTGGTACAGCTACTGACAGTTTAAATGGAGAAGAAATGCCTTCTGACTAATCCCCACTAGAATCTAGACAACTTTGCGTTGTTTGGCTAGAGAGTAAATGATTCCCATGGGGAAGCTGCTCCAAGGAGTGCTGTCGAATAACCTCTGATTCTTAGCTCCAGCTTTCCTTAGTTATCTGATAGCGATAGAGCGATTCTAGTCAGCGAGCGGTACTTGTGGAGAGGAGGTGAGAAGGATTTCTCAGTGTGAGAATTGAAATTGAAGTAGCGGAAAATAAGTTTTCTCTTGTAAGTCCTTGTGAAGATGGAGAAGTGGTTTTTTTTCCTATTTGATTGACCAGAGGTAATTCCCATTAAGAAATTCCTTCCAAACACCATGTCAAACTTCAATGCGGATTTCTTGCTCTAACAGACAGACACTCACTCATGAATGCATACACACAACCTACCACTATATGCACATTTGAAAGGCTAAGACTGGATCGGATATTGATGAAATCATCACAGTCGCCCCATGTCGCCTGCTTCTAAGAAAAACTACGCCTTTTTGATCCTGAAATAAATTTAAGAAAATATGAGTATTTGTGCCACGTCAAAAACTTAAATAAAAACGAATGGATAAGTTATACAAGGAACGTAACCAACTAAGTTACACTTAGTTTGCGAGTCGATTTCTAAGCACACAATGAAGCCGCCCATATGTGTTGTGTACCTGTGTTGCATTCTTACATGCTAAGACGAAAATTCGGTGCCTCTAGCACAATGCACAAGTTTCTTTTACTGTATAAGAATAGAAGGACGAAGTCACAAAGCTTTTCTTTTGAAAAGTAAAAAAGGTAACAAAGCTACTTACATAAGGGGAAATGCAAGAAAATGATGGGCTCGAAAGGAAGCTAGCCTTTGGAGTTCAGCTTCAGCCCAATCATTAGCAGCACAAATGCATAATGGACAGGAAGGTTCTGTGCTCTAAAGCTTTTGTTTAGTGGACTAGCACCGAAAGTAACACCGCTCACTTTTGGGTCCTTATTAACAGGACCTGATTAAAAATGACCTGAAAAGCTCCCTCGGAAGCAAGAACACAGACAACACCGGGATCGTACGTTGTGGGAAATGCCTAGCATGTACTCCCACCCAGGGTTTTTTTACCGACCGGTTGAACCAAACCGCCGGGTCCGGTTTCGATTTCCGGACGGTTACCGTAAACCGCCGTTTACCGGTCGGTTTGGTTTTTGAATTCAAATGAATTCAAATTTTCCAGTTCATCGGTAAAAATCCGGTTTACCGAGCGGTATTTAATTTATACCGCCTGGTTTGAGCGGTATAAATTAAAACCGCCGGTAGTTTTTTTTTTTTTTAAATTTTTTTGAAGGAATTTTTGATAGTTGGTTTGGACATTTTGATGTAAAAAAGGGCACACAATGCGGAAATAAAAATAGCATAAGTCAATACGGATACAATAACCAAATGTGATGGGAATACCCCATAGTCCCATACCCGCATGATCGGCATACAAATAATCAACGGTGCTTCAACCTTGTGCAGCCACCGCCGGATTTTGAGGCGTGGCGAGATAGTTGCACCTCCAACCCGGAGCAAGGTTTTCACCGTGCTCCCGCACCGGTCTCTCGGTCTCCCACTCCCGCACATTGTGTACCGCATAAAAAAATACGGACAACACAAAGTCACTAATAATATATATATTTTACAATATATACCTACTATATATATATACAATATATGTACACAATACAAACCAACAATGTATTCCTACAATATACATCGTACCACAAATCCTACATCAAATCATAAATCCTAAGGCAAAAAGTTGCCTAAACTAACCCAAATATTTCCTAAATCTATGAACCCTAACTCACAAACTAACCTAACCTAAATATTTTGTAAATCCTAACACAAATCCTGCCTAAATCTATGAATCCAACCACAAAAACTAACCTAAATCCCAATCCTACCACATAAATCAACCTAAATAAAAAAAAAAGGAAGAAAAACTCACCTCGGTCGGTTCCCGACGAAATTTCCGGTCGGTAAACCTCCCATCGGACCGGTTAACCGCTCCTCCCGGCGGACGCCGCGAAGCCGGGCGCGGTCGGTAAACCGCTATTCCCGAGCGAAACCGCTCCCTCCCGGGCGGGAGAAATGTCGGCGCCGGCGACGGCGGCGGGCGCGCTGGCGCACGCCGAGGCGGACGGGAGCGATAAGATTCTCGGGGCGCGCTTGCCCCCCGCCGCTCCGCCGCCTTATCCGCCCCCGGGGGCCATCGGCCAATGGGCCTAATGGCCTTGACGGGCGCCCGCCGGCGCTTTTTTTCAAACTTCAATTCAAATTTTTTATACCAAACGAACTCAAATTTGAAAAAATGTTGCACGGTTGGCTTCTATAAATCGCAAAACTATTTTACAGTATTTTTTCCACGATTTTTTTTCAATTTTTAGATTTTGAATTTCAAATCTTTTTACCGTCCGGTCCGGATACCGGACCGACCGGTAAGATTTTGTAATCCGCGGTTTCCAGCGAAACCGACCGTATAAAAACCCTGCTCCCACCCCGTCCATATGCAAGCCATACAAAATAGACACCGTGAGCCTGTTTCACCAAAAGAACGAAGTAATAAACATTTCAAAATACTCATGTTATAGTGAGGGCAGCAATAAAACCCTACCCAGTAGTATCTCACGAAAACTACGTACTGTCTGACCATGGTGCCGATAAAATTCGGTGATGGAAAGTAAAATCTGATGCAATTGGACAAGATAAGGTTGCGATGTTACAGTAGGGTCCCTTTCCACTTTGTTCCGCACTTGGAAAAAAAAAAAAGCTCGGATGGTGGAAGAATATGTTTTTACATATATGCCAAAAGTTAGGCCGTTCTAGTTAGAATTGCTCGCCTGAACGTCAATTGTGTATTTGTATTGTACCTAGCTTAATTTGTCGCCATGAGTACTCCTGTCAATTGGTTCATATATCCATGTCCACATATGTCCATGGCTGGATTTTTGGCATCATATTGCTTTTAACTAATTAGTTTTGGATTTTATCTGATTTCTTCTTCTTCTTTTGCAGGGTGACTAACCAAGAAGGACAAATCACATGGCTAGGCTGATATTTAATTTGACAAGTATGAAAAAAAATAGACTGCACTATTTTGGGATATGTGCAGAAATTTGGCAACAGATTGTACTTAGCATGCATTTTTTAGTTGGAACCATGCTAGTCTTTAGTGTATCTTAATTCTTGAATTGAGATGGGTACGTATAGCTGAGACGGTTAAAGAGCCAGTGCTTCTGTTTTGCTGTCTCTAGATGCAAATTAGCAAATGAGAAGTTCATGAGCTTATTATTAAAAACACCAAAACCAACTGTAATTGTTGGTGTTTTATGATTTGTGCAGTGTTACCATTGTACACAATAGAAGCGCTCAAAGAGCAAATATTTTTGTTCTTGTGCTAGTGCCGCCGAAAGTATTTTTTTTTTCCATTACTGCTATTCCGACGTGTATGTATTTACTACAATTCAGTTCACATTGTCCTTGTTTGCTTACACCAGTCCGGTAAAAATTCAATGTATGCTTAGGTCCTGGCAAAAAAAAAAAAAAAAAAAAAAAAAGGGTGACCTTTTCTGGTTGGTGCGTCCACACATTAAAGTTCAACTTAGTTATTTTATATGTTAATCAATATTAGATTGTACATATAGATTTCAAATGGATTTTTTTCATATATATACATTAATAATGTCATAAACGCATTTTAGTGTTATCCTAATACAATAAACTGTCATCAAATCAAATTTATAAAACGCACCACACTTACATTGCAGTACCAAATCAAATTATTAAATGTTTATAGTGTAGTTATTTGGCTTTATAGATTATTAGATGTTAATATGTTTTCTATACAATTATTTAGAATTAGAAAATTTTGACTTCAGATAATAAAACCAAAACGATCGATCATTGACCAAATAAAGAGCATACGGCGGGAGCCCAAAAGATGCAACGGCCTAGAGACCAGCCCCCAAGTAGGGGCCCAAGATCTAACCCCTGTGCAAACCATATTTTCAGTTAATATATATGTTATGCTAAAAAAAGTTAATATATATGTATCTTTCTCAGTTGAAAATTCTGATAGACTGAACTGAATAAATATGAATATTCATTTTAAGTTGGTTAATTTTAGATAGTTGACTTAAGACAACTCTAAATTTTTTTGGACGGAGAAAGTATTTAGAGTCTGTCGTCATGATAAAGACTGATGTTTTGATTTTATTATGTTTAACTCAAAGTTTAACCAAATTTACATAGACTTATTAGGTCATGTTTTGGGACCGAGTTCTCCTTAAGAGGGATGCGTATAAGCGCAACGCAGCCCTTCGCCTGCTTCTTGCATTTTCACCGACCCACGTTCATTTGCTCACTTATCACGTAGCCGGCGATCGCTCACCGCACGTCCGACGCAGGCTGTTTCATGGGACTTTTCTATGTTTTCTATGTAAAAGCTGAGTAAACGCGGTGCTAAATATGGCCTTATTATGGCACCCCGCATATTTAGTATGAAATATATCTCTAAATCAAATGGTATTTAACATCATAAATATTAGTATTTTTACATATAAAGCTTAGTTTTTTTTTTTTTTTTTGATAACAATATAAAGCTTAGTTAAATTTAAGATTTAAGATTGTTTGACTTCGGATAAAACAAAAATAAAATATTTGCAAGTCCACTAAGTTCATCCAGGTTCCTCTAAATGTAGGGCCGAGTTTGTTGTTTGGAAACCAGGCCGTAAATTTGTTCGACCCGTTTCCATTCTTTTGGGGAGCACCGAAATCCGGAACTTGGTGCTACGTGTGGATCCCAACTTTTCCCACCTTTTCTCTCTGCCGCACCACAGCGCATCCCTAAATAGATTCTGGAGATCATATCTTTTTTTTTTTCGCGAGCAAGAACAAGTATTGTTCCGACCAATTGGAACGAGAAAAAGACGGTGGTGATGATGACTACGATTCTTATCTCTTCCTGTGCTGTTTTGAAGTTGACCTGATTGCGAATTTGCGACAACGAAGCCATGCAGCTCGGCTCATCGATCGGCGACCCTGCTTCTTTGCGATTGTGTTCAGATCACAAGGTCTCCAAGATTTTTTCTTTTCTTTAAAAAAAAAAAAGGAAAACCTTGGAGACCTGCTTCTTTGCGATTGTGTTCAGATCACAAGGTCTCCAAGATTTTTATTTTTTATTAAAAACAGTTTTTTTTTTTTTCCAATGAATAACTTTGCAAGCAATAGCTGTCCATACCTTATTTAGAGCATCTCCAAACGTATCTTTATATCCTTTATAATTGATGGAATTAAAAATTTTAGTGAAAAGATACTCTCCAATATGTTTTCAATTAGATATCCAAATGTTGCTATTCTTTATTTCAGATTTCTCGGTAGCCAAAGATGAAGAAAAAGGCTAGCTCAATAGAGCATGCGCAAGAATTAGAAAAATTATTAGAGGGTGAAAAGATATATAGAGCGATTTTATTCAAATGATACTCCAGAGTGGGTATTTAGGAATGAACCTTGGAGATCCTCTTATTATGCATATAGGTCAGCAAGATGTGCACACACACACACACACACACGAGATGTTGTCAAAGACAGTAAGCTTATTACTTTGCCTCGGCATGTTGATTTTGGAGAACGAAAATGAACTCGGATGTCCGTTGGTTTTCAGGATGGCATCTCTCGACACTTACGGGCGTCGTCCGTTAAAGCTTGTGACTAAATTACTTGCATGTTTTGATGTTTCAGCTCCCCTCATCAGCGCACACACTCAACCTTACATGAGGCTCCCTGGGCCTCGTCCTGTACCTGAGCCGCGTCCTGGAGACACCGCTAGTTGTAGCCGTGTGGTCAACCAAGTACGAGTCTCTAGCCGGTCATGAACTCATGATTGAGGAGTGGGCTCGAGTTGCGACCAGGCCAGCCTACCATTTGAGACATAAATACCCGAGAGGATCAGTACAAACAAAAATCAGTGAAAATCACTTTAATTTTGGCTGAGGTTTTCAAGTTCTCTTGAAGTTTTAGCTAAAATGTGAAAAAACCTGAACAAAATGAAACCGAAATTACCAATATTATATTTGCCGGGCGGTCATCTATATGAACGAAAATCACCAGCTTTCTATGAAAATTGGTCGAAATTCCAGTTACCGAGGGTACATAGTGTGACGAGGCCGCTAAGGTCACGAGGACCTAAGGACAGAAGCCAGCCCAAGGAAGGCAATCAAGGATCAGAGGTTGTGTGCCCACAAGAGAAGGCGGCGTGGATGAGTTGCATCCTGGTGAGGGGGTCGGCGGTGGACATCAGGAGCGCCCCCGCCCCATTGTCTGAAGCTAGTGATGAGCCCACATTGGTGTTCACCTTTTGTCTTGTCGATGATGTCAGAGGTACAGTGACAAAGGTCCATCGTACCTTCCATCTTATCGGCGATGTCAGAGGTACAGTGATAAATTAATTGGGCAACATCCTTTGGGTGGTCTCCGAGAAGACGATGTCTATGTTCCTGCTATCAGGATGGAGCTCCTCTTCACTGGGATTGAGCTCACTGGTTCACCATAGTTGCTCGCTGTCAAGCATGCTCTATTTGTCTCATCTTTGTTCTCTGCCTTCGTGATCCATATATGTATCTCAACCTTTGTCTCTATCTATCTCAATGACAACAACTGTCCGTTAATGGAGATGATAGCAGTGGGAGACAGGATGAGACGAGAATGGAATGCTGAGGGCAATAGATCGATATGAAATTTAGAACCGTTTGTGTGATCCTCACGAATAGGCCCCCCATCGTCTCAGGGCGACTCAGGTTTATCCAGTCGTCTCAGGGCTACTCAGGGGTGTCTCGAGGGTTAAGGACTATGCCAAAATAAAGACTATGACAAAGGATCATCTCACTCCTCGCTAATTAGGATAAAGGGAGTGGTTTAGCTATTATTTCCCTTAATTAATGCTGGTTAATTGGGTGACGCCAAATTTTAAAAAAAAAATCTCAAAATTTCATGCCAAAAAGGATAAAGGAGTGGGGTTCTAAGGATCCATAATAGCTTGTATTTTAGTAAAAAATTGAACTCTGAATCCTTTATATAACAGACATGACCGAGGAAGTATTTTGTGGGGACGAATAAAAAAGGCGATCAAAGAATCTCATAGTGTTGTACACAATCTTTGTTTAACCCAAATGCCCCGCTTCAGGTTCCGAATGCTTAGTATCTAACTATGACCCTTCCAACTGGTTAGTAGTTTTCTTATATAAATGATTGAATGGACTTTCCTCTTCTTGCATGTCAATTTCTTAATTAATCCATCTCTCATAGATTATATTAATGTCTATGAATACCTCTGATTAACTTATCCTCTTAACTAGTTTTCTTACATGACTCATAGACTGCATTCAATTCGATGCTAACGTTGACAACAATCGAACGAGCGTGCAAATCTGTCTATACATATGCTTGATCCGTAAACCATATATCTAGCTTTTCCATCTCCCATCATGCCCCATCCAACAAGGCGTGTACGGGAATGACGCATGTACAAATGGTTCCTCATTGAAATAGTCATCGGCCTCATCTTCTGGGTACACACAGCCTAGGTCTTGGATCTTGGAGCTGTTCAAATGATAGGCTAGCACTCTTTCGAACGAGTCGTTTAGAAAGATAACCTCTTTGTATGGATGAAATCCAAGGAAAGCTATATGGTATCGGTATCCCGTTCTACTACCACCATTCGGGAGAACATCATCATCGTTATCGGAGTCCCATTCAAACCTCTCCTGCACCATGTCTATGCATTCGGGATCTCCAAAAGAGGTGATAGGCTGTAACCTCCAACGCCCACGGCTCAGGGGCTGACGATAGACTTTGTGTCCTTGGAGCTTGATCAGTTGGCGATCAAGCTGCTTCGGCACCCACTCTATTTTCTTGCCATTATTCGAATCATCAAGGATCCAAACCTTCATTTGAAAACGCTCATCTATTACTACAGCGTACACCCCCTTTTTAGATTTTCCTATAGACATCAACCTTCTTCCATATATGTCGTCGTAGAAGCTTTTGCCTGGTTGATAATCCACCGGCGGTTGGATCAGTTTGTACTTTCTGCTTGACAATGTTAACCTACAAATTAGAGCACAAAATCGCTAGGAAAGTTAGTAATACTAACTGAAAAAGCTCAGAGGAAAATGAGAGTATATGTAGTAGCTAGACCGGGTACCTCATAATAAAATCAGTTTGGCAATGCACGTAGAGTGTTCCTCGCCAATAGACAGCATAGCGGTGTCCACTAAATGTGTCTTTCCGCATCTCGGCGAACGTCATCCCTGCGGCTAGTCCTTCTCGAACAAAAGACCTCTCCTCCCACTGCCCCGTTTGAGATGAGTAGACTTGGAGGATGCACGGCGACGGAGGCCATTCGAGCTCCTCCACTGCCGCTGGCGATTCTAGCTTCCCGTTCGGCCTCCGCCTCTTCAGGCGGGGACAGAGTAGACCTCGAAATGCGGAGTGATGGTTGGATCGAAGACGAGGTACACGGCGTCATAGAAGACGCAGTCGTACACGTCGTCGTCCAGGTCCAGCCATCGAGAGCGAGGGCGCGGGGGCAGGTGTGTCCACTGCCGCGTGGCCGGGTTCACCACGCAGTAGTCCCTGAACCCGAGTAGCACGAGGCCATTGCAGTGGCCCCAGACCTCGAAGGACATCTCGTCACGGCCCACGCCTGGGAACGTGTAGCGGAGGTCGGCGGAGAAGGCGGGCCCCGTGGACGGGCGGCACAGGAAGAGCGACATCCAGCTGACACTGTTCTCCATGAAGATCCCGGCGACGGAGCGCGGGAGCAGAGGTAGGACGCCGCGCAGCAGGCCGTGGCTGTCCACCGTGGCGCGCCAGCACCGGCAGACGCCGCGGGACGCGGCCAGCCAGCGTGGCGCCAGGCGGCGAAGCACGTCCGCCAGCACGTCCTCCGGTAGCTGCTCCGTCAGGTCCACATCCATCTTCTTCGTCTCGATGGACGTACGTACTTGTGCAGGAGAACCAGATCGAGCTCGCTGGCGGATTCGATGGAAGTTGTATGATTTGTTCTCGTTCCTTTTCCCTCGTCGAGTGGGCGCTCTCTGTATCTTTAATTATACTCCTATGCGAATACGATTAGGATTGCCATTAAGCAGGTTCGACCCAGACATGAGTTTCCCACAACTAGAACTAGATCACCCTGTTCAGAATCAGAACAGAACCCGCTGGTGAGGCGGTGGTAACCCACTGGGCGGTGCCGCACCGTGCAGAGGACGTGCTACTTGGCGCGCCGCCATCCTCTGACTCCTCGGATGGGGATCGGAGGAGGTGCCGTCATGCAGAGGATGGCGCCGTAGGGGACGTGTGTAGGGCCAGTAGCCCGGCCGGAGAGCCCACTCGACTCGGAAGTCGTACGCGTGGCAGTGGGAGCGGCAGCCGGCAGGTAGAGTAGAGGGACCGGCCGACCTGGTGTGGTGGTTGCATCATGCACGCCACCGTGTTGAGCTCGAGGTGCATGACGGCGTGACTAACCTATGCATGGTTACCGATGAACGGGCGCACCCACGCACTCGCCTCATTGCTCTTCTTCATGTATGGACAGCTATATAACTACTGCAGTGCTCTGCTCCCAGCCCTACACTGCATTCCACTCCCACGCAGCCCAGCCACCAATCATGGATCGCGCCTTCGCTGTCATGGCCGTCGCGACGGCGTTCCTCCTCCTCGCCGCCGCCTCCGCTGAGCAGTCTGCGCCAGTGGGGACGACGGCGACGTCGAAGCTGGAGCTGCCGCCGGCTGGGCATTATCAGCGCCCCGCGGCGGCCCATGAAGACACGGCCACCATGGCCGCAGGGGAGCGGCTGCAGTTTGTGGCCGCGCGCCATCTTCCTGCGGCGTCCAGCCCGCTGTCCTCGGAGGCAGAGGCTGGCGAGCTGGGACTGCGAGGCAGGAGGAAGGAGCTCGTGCGGCAGAACCAGCGGCCGTCATATATGGGTGACGGAACGACGACCACCAGCAGCCAGGAGCAGGAGCAGCTCGCCATGAAGGCGACGTCGCTGCTGCCTGCCGGAGCCAGCGACGTGGCCAAGACGGCGGCGGCGGATACGGTTCAAGAGGAGGAGTTGCCAGAACTGTTGAACCCTGACGAGTAAGTTG
This sequence comes from Hyparrhenia diplandra, assembly GCA_015847255.1. Classification (NCBI taxonomy): domain Eukaryota; kingdom Viridiplantae; phylum Streptophyta; class Magnoliopsida; order Poales; family Poaceae; genus Hyparrhenia; species Hyparrhenia diplandra. Next base: position 28,060 of record JADLZK010012659.1, on the reverse strand, counting down.
TTCTCTTTGTTCGATCGTCTTTTGGCTTAGCTGGTTAATATGTGATGATGTAGACCCCCGGTTTAGTCTTGCACAGTTACAGCCTCCTTCATCAGTAGGAATTATAAAATTTTATTGGACTCATCATAGGAAACATCTCCATCTGGATAGGATAATTACTCATTCTTATTAGAGACTACTGATTGCGAGATGATATTATTAATTATAGTCGTAGATCTTAAAACTACTCTGTAATAAAAAAAAAAAATACACAGACTAAAGGATTGTAATAGTTTGAAGCTTGAACCCAGTTATAGTGCAACATCAGTGTTGTTGTCTTCATTTATCCTTTTGTGCACATCTGAAACAAAAATATATATATTTTGGAATCACATTTTTTATAAGCTATCCAATAAACTTAATTAATGCTGGGAACTATTTCAGATTTATACTACCTTTTATAAGTCGTTAGTCGTACTGTCTTTACACGCCACTTTGCATGTTTTCAGTTGTATACTATGGCTCTCTTGCAGGCCAGGCCCGTCGCTTAGCATGGCCTATATGGCCGACGGAACAGGGCCCCCAAATATTTGGGGCCCCCAACTTACAATGTACATGTACTGAAGAAGAAGGCCCGGCACAGTCCAAAACAAAGAAAAGAGAGCAGCCCAACTCGCCGAAGGCAGCAGCATCTATCACGGTCGCTTCGACGTGGTTCCGCGGCAGGTGATCGAATTAATTCTTTGGCTTACACTGGAAGCCACGCCGCCGTTCCTCTCCTGTCTCCAGTCCAAATCGCTCGTCTGCCCCCAAATCGCACAACTCAATCCTGAATCCAACTACAGAATCGCCGACGGCCGACCTCGACGACGGACGAGACCATCGGCCCTGCCCCAAATCGCGTGAAGCACAACAACGTTTGTGGCCTGAGTGCCTCTCGCGTGACAGGCCTGTGCGTGAACGCCTCAAGCAAGCAAGCAGGCATGTCTTTCCTTTTTTAATCTTGCATCCGCAGCGGCACTCCATGTGCATTTCATTTTTAATCTTTCTAAGTGCTAGTAGTAGTACTATATGTTTTTGCTCCTAGCTAAGCGCATATTTCTTTGTCAAGCAGGTCCAGGCCTCAATCCTCATTGATTGATTTCATGTCTTCTAGAAATAGAAAGTATGATTCTGGTTGTGAAAAGCGTAAGAAAAAAAAAAAGACTAGAAGCAGCAGCTGAATCTCAAAGGGGTGCTCTTGATAGATTTGTGCAGATAGAGCCTCGAATTAATTCAGAAAATCAAACTCCAGAAGCTAATAATGCTGATGAGATTGAGAGGCAGGGTGACGATGCTAACATTGGAGTGCAAGTTGAGGCTCAGGTCGCAGAAATTGTTCAAGGAGATGATGCTAATATTGCCGAAGAAGTTGGTGGCCATGCCGATGAGGTCGAGACTTCTTTTGAACCTGGTATATTTGATCCGAGAATGTGGGATGCACTTGACTCTAAAATGATTGATGTTTTGGTGCAAAAGGGTCCTAAAAAAGAGACTTATCCATTTTGAAGGGTCCTAAAAACAATTTATCTAGGAGATTTTGTGCTACATCATACACTAGAGTTCTCTCAAATGCTACTTTTCAATAGAACATAAGGTCGGTTTATTTATCCAGTGCTACTTTTACACTTTTCGCATTAGTATTTGATACATTTCTAAATATTGTGAAAAAAGGCTTGTATGGAAGTTATATAGTTAATTACTACTGTATTTTGGCTATTTGAATTTTAGACTTTAGGGCCCCATTTCACATTTTGCACTGGGGCCTCAGATACTTAGAGACGGCCCTGTGCAGGCCCTGGCTTAGAAACCACTGTATGGTCGACCGTCACGATTTCAGCACTGGAGGCCACCAGTACAGTCGCATGCTGGCACTACTACGAAAATGATTAACCGTGGCGGGCATTTTGGATTTTCCGTGAGCTAGGGTCACGGTTAATCGTTCGATTAACCGTGGCGGACCCCATGCCCGCCATGGAAAATCCATTAACCGTGGCGGGCGCGTAACAAAGACCGCCACGGTTAATAGATTAACCATGGCGGGGCATCTTTACGTGCCCGCCACCATGGCAGTTTTTGTTAAAAGCCCGCCACGGTTAATTAATTAAGGATTAATAAAAAAATAATTCAAAAACATTATAAAATTATAAATTATGATTTAAACCACATATTAAATAATAAAATAAGAGAATATTCACACAAATCTTAAAAATGCATCACAATTTAACATTCAACTAACATATGGACATTCAATTAAAGCACTTCGAGTTTAAAAGTGACCACTACACATCAGAATTTACAAAACTCGATCGAACGATCGATTGCTCAATCACGTTTAGCTAGCTAGGTTACAAATCAATGTCATCCCACATATAGTCCTTCATGTCTAGCTTATTTCTCCAATTCCGTAGTTCCCATAAGTCCTCGTTTGTGGCAAGGTCGCCGTTAGGGTCGGAAGAAACGGCCGGTAGGTAGCAATAACGTCCTCAACGACGCCCCTACGGATGGCGCCAACCATTTTCTTGAACTTAAGGTCGCCCAAGCCTTTGTTCCAAAAACCTTGCGTGGTTTTCTTCGTCACTTCGCGCCACGTAGTGCGGTACACGCCACCTGCGCAGATATGAACGTCATGGGGCATAGAAACCACACGCGTTCTTTGCCGTAAGGCTGCTTTACCGCACTTGCATGCACGATATATGTACCAAAAAATGGTTAGAATATTATGAGACCATTCAATATGGACGAGCAAACGAGAGTAATGCTGCATATACCTCGTAATCTCGCCTCGATCTTCATTTCGTCCTTATGTTTTTCTTTGCGTATGCCCATCCTCCCGATCCAATGACTCGGGGTCTTTCAAGTAATCCTTGTAAGCCCCATGCGAAATCCCACAGTGTCATGACTTACGAGAAGTTTGTGGTACGAAATAGTATACAAGTGTCGTGACTTACATACCGCGGGGGGCCTGCTCAAAATGTCGTAAAGGCCTTTTGGCGTATCATACAACGAGTCCGGCCTAAGGGCCGCTCCATCCCGAGGGAAGATTAGCCAAGTAATCCAAAGGGGCCAATGTATGCTGTTGTTTCTATACCGCCATGCTACACCATTTTATTTGATTAGAGATAGATTCCAAGTGTTTAAAAAATAAAAAGTATTGCTTTTGACTTACTTGATATGTTGGGCGCAATAAGACAACCGCCTCCGATTTGATCTTCTTCATGCACTTACGGATGTAGTCTGCCATCTCTAACTCTTGCATCGCATAATCTTTCATAGTGTTTATATTGTTCGGCCTTGCCTAGCTTCTTGAGCTCACGGGTTCCTCTGGCTCTCCATCTAGTAATGAGAAAATTCGACCACGCCTATATACGCTGGACATAGAAACACAACCGGCTGATCCATCGTTTGGGCTATCAATGCTTGCATCCTCGCAAGCACATGTGGTCACGTCATTATAGAATCGAGAGCTAGAATTAGTCATGTACGAAGCGCCAGAATGATCGGTAAACAAACTCACACGCAAAGATAGAGGGTGACAACGGATTGGTCGAGGTCCCGGCGCCAGTAGCAACCGCCACATTTCGTCGAAGCCTAGTGGCCGTGAAATGTCGAAGTCCAAGTGAAAGAGCTCTTTAGGAACCCCGAAATGGAACTCCCTCACCCCCCGATCAATCTGCATGCTTATATAATAGGTGGAACCTGCGAGTGTCCCACTCCTCTTCCTCGATTAGGCGCCCCTTGGGCACCATGAACTTGCCAAGCTCAAAGTAGTCCGGGCAGTCCGGGGCCGACCCATCCTCCCCGCCCGATGGGGTATATAATTCCTATACGTATGGAGATGTACGTTAGCATCTTCTAGCTACGCACGCATACGCATATGTCCGCTAAGTTTGGTTGAGATTATCACGCATATACGCACCTACCACACGCCGGTCTTCACGGCCCCGGGTTACCTTAGCCAATCGAGGTCCTTTTCCTTCTCCGCTAGCTCCTTCCCCGCCTCATCATCTAAGTATTTGTTGGTCGGGCAAGAACTTCCTCATCTTCTTTTGATAGCTTCTTCTTCCTCGGCGCTTGGGGGAACATTCGACCTCATCCTCCTTCCTTTTGCTGAGGCGGTGTTGAGAATCCTTTGCATGTGGAATTGAACTAAATTAGCCACCAATTAATGCCTAGTACAAGTTAATTAGCCATACTTTTTTTTTTGCTATACCGCGTCACATTTTCCGAAACCTCCTCGACCATTGGGCGCTTTGAACGGCGTGGGAGGACGGCGAGCAACCTTCTTAGGAGAAGGTGTCCTCTTGCCTGAGCCGTGAGGTGGTGTCTTGCCACCGCCTTCTTCTTCTTCGGTTCTTCCGGAGGTGGGTTCGAACGAGGACTTCCACCACCTCGGCCACCATCTTCTCCTTCCGGTACTTCCGGGTGGGTTCGACGAGGACTTCCGCACCTCGGCCACCATCGTCGTTGTCGTTATCATCATCGTCATCGCCACCACCACCCGGGGGAGGAGGAGGGAGCTGCGGCCGCTACCGTCGGAGGTGGTGTCGTCGGTTTCTACAGGACAATGTCTTCCTTGTTCCATAGGTACTCCCTCTCCTCCCGAAGGTCCTTGAGTACTTGTTTCTCCTTGTTCACCGGGGATATCGATCTCCTCATCACCCGGGCCCGGTTCTATGGATGTCAGATAAACGAAGGCATACTCTGGTGGGACCGGCTCGTTATTGTACAACATATTTCTCCGTGGTGCAGACACCACGGCAGAGCCCACCTCCTTCTTCTTCCCCTTCCTGCCAACGGGTATATAGAGTTTGCCCACCACGGGTTCGGCGAGATCGTCGATTGGGTTCTTCTTCGGCGACATCACTCATACTCACACCTTGGCTTCCTTGGATGTTGCAAAGACCTCTTGTCATTAATACCTCTTCTATTTTCTTCTCGACTATGTCCTTTATGGCTTGCTCATAGCCTTGCATCTTAAGGTTTTCCTTGTACCTCTGCCCTTCGTGTGGTAGTCGGCCGCCGTCGGATGCCCAAGAATCCACGGTCTTCCAGCTATACCTCGAGGCTGCCCCGAACTCGTCCACGGTGCTCGGGTCTTCCGATTGCCTCGATCAGCTGTCGTGCTCCCTCCTAGGTTGGAACTCCCCGCGGCGCCTTGGCCTCTTTGACAAGCATCACCTTCTTCTCCACCTCATCGACCTTTGGGTCATTGTATTTGGACGTCTTTGTCGGTCTTACCTTCTTGGGCCGACGGGCATAGAAGAAGTCACGTGTCCTCTCGGGAAGGTCTACCAACGGATTCTCAGTATCCCTTTCTCGGCGTCCTCCCTTTCTTTCCGCCGCCATTTTCCCCTTATGACCAAAATATCCTACCATGCCAAGGTTGTGCCTCGAGGTCGTTCTTCTTTGCGAGTTCTTTACCCATTTTCGACTTGGCCTCATACTCTTCGTTAGTCGTAAAGGTTGATGAACTCATCCCGCGGGTTGCTTTAAGAAGTTGTAGGCTTGAAGTGGTGACTTGCCCTTCTGCACATAGTGTGTGTAGAGATTGTTCCGCAGGGTGCGGCGCTTTGCTTGCAACGGTCCACACATATTCGGCATTTCTTTTGTCAAAGCCTGCCTCGCCCCGGATAATGGAACAAGACTTTCACGCCTTTCCACACCTTCTTCTTCGATGCCTCCGGGACATTCCTCCTCCAGTCTAGGTAAGTGATGGGCACAGTTTCCTTGGCTATAACGGAGATCCGGTTGCTATAGACGGCCCCGATAGTTTCCGGCTCCACGGGATCTCCATTCGGCCTATCCTCAATATATTACGCGACCGCTTCGTTCGTCCACATCTCGTGCGGGTAGAGAGGCCCCAGTTCTTCTATCGATCGACCATGTGTATCATGAGGGTGTGGCATAATATCGAAGAAAGACGGTGGTAAGCACATCTCGCTGGCGGCATATAGTCTCCGCGATGAACTCTTTCGGTCTTGGGGGAAGTCATTTTCAGCGATGACCTTCTCTCGTGATGCGATTAAAAAGTAGCACGAGCGTGTAACGACCATCTTCACGAACTCGGGCCAATGCACCTAATCACAATTGGAAGGAACACCGTCGGCATGACATGGCGGTCATGGGCCTTGAAGTTTGACAATGTGAGGTCTTTCATCGATACAATGCTCTTCATGTTGGAACGAAAACCAGTCGGCACTTTGACATCCCCGAGCCATTTGCAAAAATCCCTCTTTTCATCCCGTGTCGATTGTAGCTCGCGGCTGGAATGTCGACTTTTCCGCTATTCCCGAGGGTGTCAAGTGAAGTTCGGGCCGATGCCCATGTCGGCAAGATCCCGGCGTGACTTGACACCGTCCCTTCGTCTTAGTCTTGATGTCTAGGAAAATCCGACCAAGCTCTCGAAGACATTCTTACGTAGATGCATGTTATCGATGGCATGAGGTGTATGGAGCATCTTCCATATGGCGGGTGCTTGAAGAAAATCGACCGCTTCTTGAATGGGACTTTGGGCGGTGGCGGATTGGGTTACCCTCGCTTCTTCTTCTTCTTCTTCTTCTTCTTCTTCTTCTTCTTCTTCTTCTTCTTCTTCTTCTTCTTCTTCCACGCCTTTTTGTTCCGCTTCCGCTTCTTCTTTGCCTTTGGCTCACCGGCTTTCTTCTTCTTTTTCAAACTCGTGGTTTATGTTCTTCACCATTTCAAACACCTTTGGCCCGTACTTTACCCTTTCCGGCTCCTCCGTTTCAACCTCTCGCTCGCCCAAAAAGTACTCATCCATCGAAGTTTCCTCGGTACCTGTGTTTCTTTGCGAGGAATTTACGATGCTTCATGTACACCGCCTTTTGGGATCCGCTAAGGTAAGTGGAGCGTATTCTCAATGCAAAGCGTGCAAAGTTGTCTTCCCCTTAATCTGCCCCGACAATGAAAAGAGAGGGGTAATCATCGATGGTGGCCATTATCATGGCCTTTAGAGTGAACTTCTTCTTCTCGGGCGCATCCATAATCTTGACCCCTTTCCACGCGTTCCGCCAATTCCTCCATTCTTGGCTCAACGAGAACATCTATATCATTGCGGGCTGCTTTGGTCCGGAAATGAGCATGGCCAGATAGAAGATATTTGGCGCTCGGACACTCGTAGGGAGGCAGGGTTGTATATGGTCGGGGTGACCGCCCAGTCTTTGTCGCGAACTCCGCGAGGTCTCGAACGGATTCATCTCGTCGAGTACTCAATCGCGAACCTTACGTTCTGGGCTCGTCCCCCTGAACTCGGGAACATGTCATTGATGTGTTTCCACGCGTTTGGCATCCGAGGGGTGTCAGCAGCTTGCCATCGCCCTTCGTGCGTTCGATGCATGCCAGACATCGCCTTGGCATCCTCTCGGGTTGCCAAAAATTGCACGCAGCGATCGAGCACGGGTAGGTACCACACCGATAGGGCGGGGATCTTCCTTCGGGTGTAACCCTCTTCTTCCTCGTCCTCTCGAGGTGGCATCCGCTTCTTCTTGCCGGCCGTCTTACGCTTCTTAGGCCCTCTCGGCGGTCCCCTCCTCATCGGTGGCACGACACCCGGCATTCCTCTTGTAACGACTATCGCCGCAACGCGATTTTCCGCAAGTCCGCATAGTTACCCCGGTATAGAATGCAATGGTTAGGGCACGCATGAAACTTCCTAAGCTTCATCGCCACGGGATCTAATCGAGCTTCTTCGCCCGATAGGTATTGGCGGGCACCTTATTCCCCCTCGGGTAAAACAAAGGTCACCGAGGACCCGTAACAGTCATTGAAGCTCGTGTCGACCACCCGTGGCGAGCCTTCAAAGATCAACATCGTTAGGTTAAAACGTAGCACCGTGCAATGCTTCGGACATTTGCCGTCGTCTTTGTAGAGAGGGTCAATTGCCGCCGCTTCATCCGTCTAAAATTCTCGAGCCATCTTGGATTGCCAAACAACACGTCATCTTCATCTTTGAGGTTAGCAATATCCTCGAAAAGATCAAATCCTCAGGCACATGTCATCAACTACTGACCGCTTCACCATCGTCTCCACCCGCATTGTCTTCTCGCCATGTCTTCAAGCGGTTCATCTACGGTGATGTAATCACGATTATCAACTTGTTCTCGCCCTTCGTCCCACCACCGTTGTTTCCGTCGTTGCGATCGACGGGGTCCTCCGTGATGAACCGGCTGCGACACTCGGTTCTTTTTCACCATGATACGTCCACACGGTGTACCTCGGCTCCCTCGATGAAACCATACCGCAGCAAGTGCTCCACGACGCCGTCATCCTTGTGTAAGAACATATGCTTGCACCGATAGCACGGGCACACCATTACTTCGAACCCCGACCGATTCGATGCTTCAAGCGGCGACGGGCATAAACTTCTTTCGCACATCATCAACGAAATCCAAACTCATCCTCACCTGTACATCCAATCCCTATTCGGCGCCATGACGGCCTGCTCAAATTAATTAAACCAAAGCAAAGAGAGCGATCGATGATTAGAGATCAAGTATCGATGATTAAAGTGCAAAAGAGAAATACGAGAGAGAGAGAGAGAGGGGGGGGAGTAGAGAGAGGGGGTAGAGAGATAAGGGGGGGGGGAGGGGAGGAGAAAGAGGGAGAGAGAGGGGAGAGAGAGAGACGGGGAGGGAGAGAGAGAAGGAGAGGAGAGAGGGGAGAGGAGCTAGCTTGAGAGGGAGAGAGAGAGAGAGATCAAAACTAGATCTCAAAAAGAAAGGGAGAGAGAGGGGGGAGAGAGAGGGGGGGGAGAGATAAGGGGAGGGGAGGGGGGAGAGAGAGGGGAAGAGAGAGAGCACAAACCACATTCAATTGGATCTCAAAGAGAGGGAGGACCATGCATAGGGAGAGAGAGAGGGAGAGAGAGAGGGAGAGAAAGAGGGAGAGAGGGAGAGAAAAGAGGGGAGAAAGAGGAGAAATTACCCCCCCTACCGTGCCAAACTTCAATCAAACCAAGGGCAAAACCTCCCCCCCTCCCCCCCCCAGAAATGGTGTTTTCTAGAGTTTTGAAGCTCAAAACCCTAGAAAATGGCGAAATCCCGTGGGGAAGAAGAAGGTTGGGGCTGTATTTATAGCCCAGACTTTTCCGTGGCGGGCATTGTAATAAAACCGCCACGGTTAATGGGGATTAACCGTGGCGGGCATTGTAATAAAACCGCCACGGTTAATTCCCATTAACCGTGGCGGTTATTTTACAATGCCCGCCACGATTAATCGATTAACCGTGGCGGGCATTTCCCGGCGGGGGCTGTTGGGCCAACTATTTTCCGTGGGCGGTTTTCTAAATGCCCGCCACGGAAAATAAAAAATAAACACCATGCAAGTTCAATTCTGTAGTAGTGTGGACCATGTCGATGTGTGTCTGTCTACGTGGAGTGAAAGAAGATCATCCGAAGCTGGGTCCTTTGCCCGGAGGCGGAGCCGAGTGACCCGATCAAATCGCGCCCTGCCGCGGTACGTGATCGTTCCACTGCGAGGCCTGGATGGCCACGAAAAGCGCTCTGGCGTTCAGGGCGGACAACCTCGACCTCGTCGCGCCAATGGCAAAAACAAGTGGCATGTCTTCAAGAGGTATGCACACCTGATACCCACGGCGACGGTGCTGGACTTGGACAACAACTACAAGGATCTGGATTTCCTAGGAAGATCTTATGAGGCGAAAATGATGGGCGTCGACCCGATGAGCGGAACATCCTTGCAGCAAGCCACCAGCGAGGTCAGTCTGTACAGCAAACTATCAGGCAGTGACGACGGATACATTGAGTTGGCGCTTTTGATGATGGAGATCGGCATCCCACATGCCAAGCGGTTCACCCCGATAAGAGAGTTGATTATCAGTGGGTGGCTTGATGGGAAGAGTCTCAATGAGACGATGGCCAGATACCCGACCAGCTGGAGGGAGCTGTCCTGCGCGCTCCTGGCGGCAGAGAAAACAGGAGCCTGGGGGACTGATAAGGATTCCAGAAATTTGGTAGACCTGGATATTGCAAAGTCAAAACAGGACGCCCTGGAGATAGTCGACGTCTTGCATGACTGCGAGTACCAGTAAGGAGCTGATCTTCATAGTGGCCACATTTCGATGTATTTTGTTTTTCCTTACTTTTTCTTCACGCATGTAACTGGGTCTTGCTTGTTTGTTCTGAATATGTATCAGGCACCCGTGGTTGTAAGGTTTAGTTTGTTTAAAACTGGATTGTCCGTTTAGTGGACCTCTACGGCCTAAGTCCCTGGTTTGTTTGTATCGCCTTAAGCATTCACTTGTGAAGTGAAGGCCGGATATTTCTATTCCTTGATCTAAAAAAATGTAACTGAAATAAGTGGCCTGTTATCTATCTACTCAATCTAGAGTTCTTCTTTGTAGTATCTGTCATGAAATTGTGTTGTATGGAATGATGCATCATGCTTTTGTGAACAACTCAAGTTCTTCTTTGCAGCATCTGCGGTAAGACTGTATGGAATGCTGCATCCTATTGTGTTAGTTTCATCAACACCAAGCTCCAATACTCATTTAAATAATGTCTCATCCGTCACCTCTTCATCTAAAATAGTCTATTCCAGCACAAAGCTCCAGTACATATTCCCCTTCATATGAAGGAAGCAAGGACAAGACTTACAGAAAAGGACCAGCTGAAGCATATCAAAATGCGTTAGCCCTCAAAAAGATCTAGTGGACCTAGCATACGTATATGTCACAGTTCTTGAATGAGCTGAAATGTTAAATTAATGTTGCAATACAAGATAGATGAACTGGATACCATCGAATAGGATAGAAAAAATCCGTCCTTTTCTAGATTTCCAACTATGCACACTGAACCTTGGCATGAAAAGGCATGGTGTGTAAAGATGCAACTGACGTTTCATGGTGTGTACAGATGCCAACCATCATGTGTCTAAGGTATAAAAAAAATTGATATGCATGGTGTGTAAAAATTGATACAAACAGTTAATCTCTCATTTGTTTGGATTTTATTCGAAACCGTCAAGGTAATTTATATTTTCTTTGGTGTTAATGGAAACCGCAAAAAGAAGTTCTGAGATATTTAAAATTCATTTTTTTTTTTTTCCAAATAATGTCAGCTAGAGATATGACCTAAACCAAAGCTATAGTATACAGTGAGATCTAAATTTTTTCAGTTCGAACCTTTTGCATTTGAGATTGTTAATTCATTACAAGATTCAATGAAGTCAATATAAGACCTCTCAGATATAATTCACTTAGTCACAAGTTAGTTTAAGGTAAACAGCTAATTGCAATTCACGTGAAGCCTTCCACAAGTTTGATTCCTCGGAGCACATGAAAGGGCTATTACTGAATTATTTGTTTTTGCCCTGACCCTCGAGGAAACTACCTTGCTTCGATGTTGGATTAGCCTCAAGGAAACTAATTTACTTTGAGGTTTGATTTACCCTCAAGGAAACTAATTTACTTTAAAAGATCTGTTTCGGGGTCGTCCCTTGTTTTCCTCGCGAACGATCGGACAGGCTCCACTTTCTATTTCGGGAATAAATAAGTCCCACCACTTTCTTTTTTAGTAAGCATGTGTTTTTTCTTTCCCTTTTTATTCATTCTCTTTCTTACGCCTTTAAGTTACGGTATTTTTTTTTCAAGATTTTTTTTTTTTTTTTAGAGACATAAAACATTCAGGGGACAAAGTGGTATATAGGGATAGTAATGGGTAGGGAGATCAAATCAAAGCAACTTTTATATAATAGTAATAAGCAACCATGTGCTTTTCTCGCATGTGCTCATGTCGGCGATGATGTCGTGAAAAAAGTAAAACATTTTTTTAAAACTGCTATAACTCTTGAATGGTGTATCCGTTTTAATTCCGTCTACACCAGTGTGTTCTACGCGACGAAACGAACAAAAAACTAGATCCCACTTCGAATATGTTTTAAAGATTTTATTTTTTTAAATTTTTTTCTAATAGCAAATTATGTGTAACTTATATTATATAACTTATAGAACATAACGTAAAAGACTAAGCTACAAAATGTACCGTGTAACATATACGTATAACTTACAAAGTGTATAATTTATAGAACATAACAATAAGATCAAATTACAAAATATAATGTCTAACTTATACTTTTAACTTATAGTGTATAACTTATGTAAGCATGTGTTTTTCTTTCCCTTTTTTATTCATTCTCTTTCTTACGCCTTAAGTTACGATATTTTTTTTCATGATTTTTTTCCTTTTTTAGAGACATAAATCATTCAGGGGACAAAGTGGTATATAGGGATAGTAATGGGCGGAGAGATCAAATAAAAGCAACTTTTATAATAGTAATAAGTCATATACGTATAACTTATTCTCAGATAACTTATAAAACAACAATAAGATCTAACTACGACATGTACTATCCAACATATATGTATAACTTATATTATATAACTTATAGAACATAAATGAAAGACCAAAACAACTTATGAAACAACAATAAGACCTAACTATGACATATACTTGTATAACATATATGTATAACTTATATTATATAACTTATAGAACATAACGAAAAGATCAAACTAAAAGATGTATTGTATAACATATACGTATTAACTTATGGTGTATAATTTATAGAACTACAATAAGACCTAACTACGACATGTACTTGTCTAAGATATATGTATAACTTATATTATATAACTTATAGAACGTAACAATAAGATCAAACTATACAGCATGTGTTGTCTAACTTATAATTTTAACTTATAGTGTATAACTTATGGAACACAACAATAAGACAAAACTAAGTGATGTAGTGTCTAACATATATGTATGACTTATATTATACAACTTATAGTGTATAACTTGTAGAACATAACAATAAGACCAAACTAAAAGATGTACTTGTCTAAGTTATATTGTATAACTTATAGAACATAACAGAAAAGACCAAACTACAAGATGTATTGTCTAACATATATGTCGTGGTCTAATACCACCGCCACAAGAATGGTGGCTAGTGCGGGCTCAATGGCCTAGCTCGAGACAATGACACAGGATTTATACCGGTTCGGGGCAAAGTCGGGCTCCCTAGTCCAAAGTGTGTTCACTATCCGAGCTCAAATGCTCGTACCGGGTGCGCATAAGCGGAGGCGAGAGAGGGAGCGGGCTCCCAAGTCTCTATGATTGAGGCAAGTGCCAATATGAGAGTGAGGATGCAGGTGCGAGAAGAGCCGGGTGCGTTGTTCTTCTTCTTTGCTTGCTTGCCCCAATCAAAGACCCTACCCCTCCTTTTATAGTAGCAAGGGGATAGAACATGTGAGCTCTCCGAAGTTGGGGCGGGGTAGGTGGAACAATATGATACTATGTGTAATGTCGGCGAAGAGCTCTTTCGAGCGAAGCTCGTGGGTTGGCCAACAGCTACCTCGAGCTCTCGGCTTTGATGCCGAGAACTGGTCGTCGCCGCACATGGCGGTCGGGGCATGGGCGGTGGTCATGCGTCGCCTCGCCCTGACCGTAGTTGGAAGCTGCCCTTCGGTATGGGGGTGCCCATGTCGGCGACGATGGCGTGACGGGTAGTGCGCGCCTCCCGGTCATGATGGCGGAGTTGCCGAGTAGACAGGGATACGACGATCGAGGCTCGGATCGAGCTCTTTTGGTTGGCCAGGGGCCCTCTCTTGAGCTCTTGACGGCCTTGGATGCCAAAATTGGTCGTCGCCGCACGCGCCAATCCCGGTCCCGTGGCGGTAAAGGGTCGCCCGACCCCAATCGTGGTTGGAATCCGGTCCCGCTGCGGCGTGGGGTGTCCATGCCGTGGGATGAGGTATCGCGCACGTCGCCTTGTACCTGCGCGCTTTGTGGACGCCTTGTTGGAGTCATCGGGGCATGGGCGGGCGGCAGACGGGCGTCTTTCCGCCACCGTGCCTCCGCATGGCCTCGGTGCCTGTCGGGGGAGTGGTTGGCCAACTCCCCGTACTTGCGGTCTTCCGCGTGGCGCCCGGGGGACGAGCTCGTAGAGCGGGCGTTTGTTGAGCGGTTCGCTCGAGCTCGAGCTCGACCGACCGGAGAGAGGTCGCGTCCCGGAGAGCTCTAGCGCACAAACTTGAAGGGCCGTCGGCAGGGGACCTCGGCGAAGCGGAAAGAGGTCTCGCCGAGAGCTCGAGTACGCGATTCGAAAGGTCGACGACGGAGACCTCGGCGAGGCGGAAAGAGGTCTCGCCAGAAAGAGCTCGTCTTGCCGTGTAACCTGCTGCTCGCTGTAGGCGACCATGGGTGGAGGAGAGGTCCTTGGTTAGAATCATCCCGAGACATGATGTCGAGGGTCTTGATTGACGGATTGGGGTCATCCAAAATATTGATCCCCCCGGTAGCCCCCCGAGCGTTTGGGAGAGAGAGAGGAGGTCTCTCTCAAATGCTCCCGTTTGGCGCCACTTGGAGCGAGGGGTTGAGAGTCATGTTCTGGTCGTGGGTGCGACGAGCGCACTCCGTGTAGTAGCCCCGAGGCTCCGGGAGAGCGTGAGCTCTCGCGGAGGCTTTCTTAGTGTTGTGGTGAGCCCTTCGACCTGTTGTCTTCGGAGGCCGTCGATCCCCGAGCTCGCCTTTCTTCGCCGATCGGGCCGTCGATCGACCTCGAGGTATGGGTGCTCGGCACCCGCGCCGGTCGAGTCCCCGAACCATCGGGTGAGCCCGCTCTCCCTTAGTGGATTTTCCAATGAGCCGCCGTGGTCGTTGCGGCGGCCTTGTGACGGCTCCTTGGGAACCAAAACGCCGTCTGCCGTTTTGTTTTATCGGTGGTTAATGCGGGCGGCGCGCGTGCCCCCGCGACATCGCAGCTACTGAGTCGCCGTCATTGGCGACGGTTCCTCGACGCGTGCATCGTGGGTGGAGATCGTGGGAAGCGCGCGGGCGCCCCGCGTGGGGGAGGTGAACCGCCGCGCCCGGCTATAAATACAAGGGCTCGGTCGTGGAGGTGGCATTCGTCTTCTTCCCCCGCACTCTTCTCCTCCCCTGAGCCACCTTCGCTCGACGGATGGAGGGTCAAGGATCTTCGACGGGGAGGCCCGGGAGGAGGGAAGCCGGCGCCAAGCGGGAGGGGATTCGTCTTCCGGCGCAGCACATGCGCGTCGGCTGGCCGATCCCCGCTCCGCCCCGGGCCATGCCTTCTCCGCCGCCGCCGCGCGCCTCCGCCTCCGCCTCGGAGGCGGTGATCGCCGAACTCCGCCTCGACTTCCCGGGCTGCGCCGCGGTCGGGGAGATGTGAGGGCGGCTCATCGACACCTTGGAGCGTGAGCTCGCGATGCGGCGCGGTCGCGAAATGCCGACGGCCGCCGCAGTGAGCCGCCTCCCCCTTCCCGCTTGGTTTTGAGCTGATGTCCGCCGCCGATCCTCCCGTAATTCCGTTGCGGGCTACCCGGAAGAGGGATCGCTTCACGGAGCGGCTCCCGTGGTTGCCGCCGCGGCGCACGTCACGGAGCGGTGACGGCTCTGGGCGATGGCGTCGTCGGGCGATCGGCGCCGACCGCGCGGGGATCCGTGGTTTTGCGGATGGAGACTCGGTGGCGAGCCTTGGTGCCGACGCCGAGGAGTTCGAGGTCACCGCGGAGGCGGTGGTGGCCAACATCGACGCCGACGCCCGCTGGGCGTAAGAGTAGCCCGCCGAGGTCCGGAGGCGGCGGCGGCTTCCGGTCCCCGGGCGAGGTCTTCGTCCAAGCTCAAGCTCGACAAGGACCGCAAGGGCGAGAAGGTGAACGGCTCCACCGCCAACGTGGCATCCACCCTCCAAGGTCATCGCCACCAAGCTCGAGCTCGACAAGGACCGCAGAAGACGCTTCTGCGACCGCAGTTTTTGCGAGCTCGGTGAGGCCGTGGGACGCCGTCGCCGTGGAAGCCGTTGTAGATAGGACCTCTTCTCGTACCCTTTCGCTTTTTGTAGTTTCCTTATCGGGTTCATGCACTCGTGCCTATATGTATGTATGCTTTTATGAACAATGAAAGCGTAAGGGTTAGGTACCAATTTTGTCCCATGGCCGAGGTCTCGACCGTAGTTAGTCGCGAGGTCTCGAGCTCGTCGGCGAGGCGTTCGGCCCGGTGGTTGTGACGGGAAGCTGGGACAATCTTGTCGATAGTGTTCCCCGAGTCCGTAACACCTCGAGACGGAGGGGCTGGCTTAGTTCGCCGTCTTTCGCCGTTCGACACGCATGCAGTAGCCCCCGTGTCTCTCCCCCTTTGCTTGGGTTTCGTCTCGGTGATGCCCGGTGATCCCCGCAGTGTGCTCGGCCGAACCTCGCGGGTGTAGTCCCCGAGGCTCCGCGGGGGGCGAGAGGTCCGCGTGGGGGGCTTTTATAGGCTATCGTGTGTTCGCTTTCCCGTTTATAGCACGAGGCCGTAAAAGGGGGTGAGCTCGGACTTGGTTTTACCTCGTTGGCGAAACCGAGTGCTCGGTGAGTTGATAGCGGTGGTCCGGGAGGTCAAGCTCGAGCTCGTTCGATGTGGTCACCGGTGGACCGACCTCATATTCCAAAGGCGCGACTTTACGGTTTCGGGCTCGTTCAAGAGCCCGTGGACTCGTGTCCTCCTCGCTCGTGGAGGATAACCTGAAGTCGTCTTTTTGTTTCCTTTGGCGACCCGAACACGCTTTAGGTGAAAGCCCCCCCGAGTTCGTTCGAGTTCTCGGGGCAAGAGCCGCCGGTGCTTGCGCTGCCTTAGCGTCCCTCACTCGTGGTGTTCCCGGGCGACCGTCGAGCCCTTGTGCTGGGCCGGCCTTAGAACCCTAGGATGGCGAGCTCGTGTATCGCTTTTCTATCGCCGAGCTCGAAGATTTTCAGCCGGTGTCGAGCTCTCGGGCGTCGCCCGCGGTAAAAATAGCCGTTGGGATTTTTACCGTTGGAATTTTTCCCGCTGGTCGGAGTTATCCCATTAATGCCGCGTCGCCGGACTTCGCCGGATGGCGACCGTGGGTTGTTGTGGCGATAGCCGCTGGCGTGGACGCGACGCGGCGTGGCCCCACCCGGACGGTTTCTTCTCGGCGATCCGTCGCACTGGCCTTATAAATAGGCGGAGATCGGGGGCGGATTCACCTTTCTTCCCCTTCCTTCTACGTAAAAGCCAAAGAGCGGAGAGAGAAAAAGAAACAAAAAGAGAGAGAGGACATACTTCTTGCTCGACGGATCTCCGTCTCCCTCGCTCCGGCCAGTTGATCCGCCCTCCGCGAGCGCAAGATGGGGACATGGCATCGCTCGACGGCGACCAAGCGGCAATCTGGAGCTCATGGCCTCGCCGACGGGGCTCCGCATTCCGGGCGACGGAGGTCGGGAGTGGATCCTCCCGCCGCCGCCGCACGGTTTCCCGATCCACGGCCGCGTACGGGTGTCGCTCGCGGGCCTTCCACGAGCGCGGGCCTCGGCGCCCCCGCCGACGATTTCTTCCGGAGCCGGGCGTGGGTATCAAGCGCTGAAGCCCAAGACTGACAACGAACATCCCGCTGTTTTCTATGCTCACGATGTCGTCGGGGATGGTTGGGGATTCCCCCAACCGGGAGCTCTTCCGCACTTCGCCTATGCCAAGATCCGGGGCTTGAAGGGCGGCGACGGAGGTCCTGGAGGTGGGCTCGATTGCCTGCGTCACGATCCAGCCTTACGGTGGGAAGGTCCGCGAGTTCTTTCCCCAAGGGCGACTTCGACGGCAAACCCCGGGTGGGAGGAGTGGTTCCACCTTAAGAACGACCCCCACCATCCTCCGAAGGCACCGGGAAGACGCTCGACACCGGCAAGCAGCAGCCTGGGCGTGAGGGTCCGCACGATCACGTCCCTGGGCAGGTGGAGGCCGTGGGCGTTGAAGACGGCGCCCGCGACGCCCGGTTTGACAAATGGAACCATATCATCGAGGCCTGGCTCGCGGGCGCCGGTGCCGCTCCAACGACGACGACGCCTTCGTGCGGGAGATGGAGCCGAGCTCGCCGCCGTGGGGACGGCGAAGCGTCCGCCGTTGCACCGGGCCGAACAGGTGGAATGGTGGATAACTCGGCCGACGCCAGACGGGTCGCGAGGGCCCCGGAGCCCCCTGTTCTCCCCGACGCGATACGCGGGCGCCAAAAGAGCTCGCACTTCTTGTTTGTTCGAGGTCGCCCACTTATCGCTTTGAGTTCCGGAGGATGAGCTTGTGTTTTTGCGGGTTGGCGAAGTGAAGTCATTTGGTTCGCGGCCCTCCTCCCCGAGGGCGACGCCCGGGAGAGGCCGACCGAGCCCCCGAGAAAGCAGTGCCGGCCGAGCCGGCGCAGCGCTACGGAGGAGGGAAGGCGGCGCCGAGCAAAGAAGGTCCCCTCCGTCGTCCGCGAGGCCCGTAGCCGAGGAGACGGGACCTCATCGGGCCCCCGGAGCTTGATGCCGAAGGCGACGCGCCGTTGGTCGAGGGAGGAGCTCGGCGGTCTCAGCCTCAGGCGGCGCCTAAGGCCCGGCCGACTCGAGGGCTGGTTCCCAAGCGAAGTCAACCCGGGTCCGGTGCCCGAGCCACCGCTAAGAGGCGTATATCGACGCGTGAGTTCCCTTCCCTTTACTGCCGTGCACCTACTGCTCGCCAGTGGGTCTTAGTTGTCATTGGCGCTGGCGGCCCCGGTGTACCCGACGGTTTACGAAAGTGAGGAGACCCTCGCCGACGCGAGTTCGGGCCCTACCATGGAGAGCTCTTCGATGCTCCTCGAACGACGAGTCAGCCGCTGAAACTGGAAAGGTAGGGTCAAGGAGCCGGGGCTGCCGCGACGAGCTCGGCGGTGGGGACACCGTCCTTGCGACGGGCGCGACGACGGCGGCAGAATCGGTGGGCGCGACCACGGGTCCCAGATGATGGCGCCGGGTCCCGCTCATGGGCCGCCGCCGACCTCCGCCGGCATTGCCGATGTCGAGCTCCTCCTCTCCGGCCCCCGCGCCAACGACCGTGGGCGCAGTCAAGGCCGAAGGTGGCCCCGACGGATCGCGAGATCAAACGACGGCCTCGCAGGCCGAGGGGCCGCCTCGAGATCCCAGGTGGGCGGCGAGAGGGAGACGGCGAGGTCCGAGGATATTCCTACCATGGGCGAGGCCGCCGAGAAGACCAAATGGAGTCGGTGGGCTCATGCACGACCGAGGAGGCTGCCACCAAATCCCCGGTATCGACATCTCCGACGGCTGAGAGACTCGGGCGGGAGGCGCACCCGGTTGCGCAGCCGGCTGTGAGGGCCCATCGGGCTAGCCCCGAAGACGCCGGGGTCCCCGGCGGGATCCGTGGCGGCGCGGCCGGGCGAGCGTCTCCAAATGGGGGTAATGACATCGCTCTCCCGTCGACCGGATGATCGCCGCGGCCCGCACCCACCGAGGACCCGGCAAAAGCCTGCCCGACTTGTGCAGTTCGAGATCGCCATGGCCTCAAGCTGCTCTCTCCCTTTTCTTGGCTTCCCCAAGCTGCCTCATGTGTGCTTGTGCTCTTCGTATGCAGATTCCATCCGAGAACACAACCACCGACACAGCCTTTCACCGAGGGTCGGGGCTTCGCCGGAAGCTCATTGAGTCGGGTAAGACATGAGTGAAGAGCCTGGCGCGGGCAGCTTCAGCATCAATTTCTTGCGCGCTGCATCGGGGAGGACGTTGGTCTTGTCCGGGGACGCGGAAGGCCGGCCTTCGCGGCAGACAAGAAGGAGCCGAAGCCGCCTGGCCAGAGGCGGCTCAAGAAGAGGAGCGGCTTTGAGCTCGCCCACGAGCAGCAGCCGCAAGAAAATGCAGGAGGAGCTCGACACCCCTCCCACCGCCCGCCGAGGACAAAGGAGCTCGCGCTCTCGGCGGCAACGTGGCGAGGCCCTTCACAAGGAGAAGACCTGAGACGCCGAGTGCCTCCGCCGCCGAGGCCGAGCTTGCGGGTGAGTGTCACCGCCCCCTTTGCGCTTTTTTGTTTTCTCCAGTATTTGGGGCTGATTGTCCTCACCGCGGGCCTCAGATGATCGCGAGGTCGCCGAAATGTGGTGCTGCCGCTAATCGCCACGATCGCGGAGAGGGACCTACCAACGAGGAGAACCGTAATTTTCGCACAACGAAAGCAGGAGCTCTATAGTGAGCCGGTGAGAGTGCTTACCCGATCTTCGCCCCGCACGAGTCGCAGTGACTCCCGCTATTGAACCGCCTTTGTCTCACAGGAGAAGGAGAAGTCCCCGGTTAGGCGGTCGTGGACGCCGGACATGGAAATGAATCTTGCCTCGCGAGGCCACCTGAGCATACCACCACAATATGTAAGGAGATTCGACTTGAAGCAGCGCACCGCCAGCCTGGCCGACGCGAAGGAGGAGCTTGAGCCGGCCTTCTGCTTGTGCCTCTAATGCCACCGAGGAGGCTGAAGCTCGGCGGCGCCGAGGATCTCGCCATCACGGTCGAGGATGTGTGCCACGCCCCTGTTGAGGAGTGGCGGCGGGATCTGCACGAGCTAATCTCTGAGGCGCTCATAAGGTGGCGTGAGGACGCCACCGTGGTTCGACAAAGGCCGTCATATCTTCACTATCCGAAATGGACGCCGAGGCGTGGAAGGCGGATGGGCGCCGGCATCACGACGCTCAAACCGGAGCGTGAAGATCACCGCCGCCGAGCTCGACCGCGGAGTTGTCCGCCGCCGCTCTATAAGCTTGCCACGAGAGAGGTGGAGTCCCGGACTCATCACGAGGGAGCCGAGCAGCCTCGAGGCCGGAGGCAGCGGCACTTCACCCATGGCGATGGATGGGCAGACCCTCCTTCTGCGTAAAAGTAGGAGCTCTGGCCAAGCCCCTTGCGCTAGTTTCTAAGTCCTCGTGAGTTGAGGTATCATTGTTAAGGATTTAAAGGGACTCGTGTCCGGAATGAAGATCACCTCGTGTTCCTTTTCCTATCCTCGTGTCCTTTGTTCCAACTTTTTAATGGTTAGTTCGTATTTTTAAGCTCCGGATGATCGCCGCGTTCGTTAGCCAGGGGCGTGGAGATCAAGTTAGGCGGTCGCGCCATGCCTTTTTGTGACGAACTTCGTGACTTAGTTGTTTTTAAGATTTTAAAAGGGAGCACGGCCCTGGCGAGAGCTCGTTGTTGTGATCTTTTGTGAAGAATTTGCGAAAAATTGGTGAAGTAAACCGATGGGGTGTGCGCCCCATTCTTTGTAGCCCTCGAGCAAAGGGCGCCTTTGTCGATGAAGGCCGTCATTGCTCAAGAGTTTAAGACGGAATTGAGATGCTTGCACGTATCTTTGCATCGAATAGCCGCCTTATTGAATTTTACGCTTATGATACTTCAAAATACATCTTAAGGGTAGAAGCGCGACGTGAGTCGCTCGATGTTCCATGCGTTGGTGAGATTCGTCCCCCATGGTCGCGGAGCTTGCACGCGTCTCTACTCAACACTTGGTCGGCATGACAAAGGACCTCCCATGGCGCGAGCTTGTGCCCGTCCTTGGGCTTTGGACTCGCCGTAGGACGGATCGCCCGCCGGGGCTCGTCCCCTCGACGTGTCGCCGTGCAGCGCCGCCGCATGGATTGTAGGTACTTGGCGGAGGATGAGCGCGATGTCACGAGCCGTCGAGCGTCCGCGGCGTCCCTCGAAAGCGCCGCTGGGTTATCGAGCTCGGCCGAAGGCCCGAAGCCGGGGTGAGTTTCCGCACTCGAGCTCTGGGTGAGAAGAACCGCTTCGACCCGCCAAGACGAGGAAGAACGGGTTCGTCCCGGCGGTGCCCGCTTGGTGTGGTACGCGACTCCACACGACGCTGGAAGCCTCACTCAGCCATCTACGCGCACTTTCTCGAGCTCCTCCCCGATGCGGACTGCACGCCCGCGTGATCATGCCATTAGCTCGCTTCTACCCGGGTCCGCTGGACTGAGTGGCGGCCGACAAATGCAGCCGTGTTCGACGCGGATGTCGCGGATCGCCGCACCGCCGAGCGAAGACTTCCCACTACGGTTAAAGCGTAAGCCGCTGTCAGATGACCGAAAGTTCGATCTGCCGCTGGATAATGCCGGTGAAGAACTCGACTCCGCCTCCTCACAAGCATCGCGCCGATGGGCATGACTTCGATCCATTTTGATGGGAACTTGTCGATAGCGACGCAGGAGATGCGGCGGTACTCTGGGCCGCCCCTCTCGAATGGTCCTGGCTTCATGCAGCCCGCACGGCGTATCCGCCGTGTGAGCCGTGGACTCGCTGTGAGGGCTGGCTGCCGAGGTGTGTCTCCGCTACGGCGAAGAATCGCGCGTAGCCTCGCAACGCTTCTGACTGACTCGAAAGTGGCGCCATGACGCGCTTCTGGCCGGCCAAGAGAAACCTCGCACGGAAAGCTTTCTGTCGACAGAGCCCGCGGGTGCCGCGCGATGGCACGTGATTCGCCGCTGCGGGATTTCTTTTTGATGAGCTCCTGACCATCTTCGCCTGCGCGATGCGCCATTAGACGCCGCTTGCGCTGCCGCAGAGAGCTCTTCCCCCACGAGACGAAGCCTCAGCCTTCCCAGCCGCCGCGACGCCTCGCCCGGGAGCTCGCCGCTGCCACCTATCGTCAGCATCTTGACACGCCGCTCGCCGGGTATCAAGTCGACCCAGCCTCGAAGCCGTCTGCGAGTCGCGAGCCCGCACTAGGAAATAGCTCACGCCGCTGCAGCCCTTGTATCGTGAGCTGGCGATTCTCGCGTATGCCTGTCCATGGTCCCGCCGTCGGCTTGAGCCGGCACCTCCGGCCGGCTCCTCGAAGCCGTATCGAAGGCTTGTGTTGTTTCGTGCACGAAGACTCCCGGGAACCGCGAAGAGCTGCCTCGACGCGAAGCTCGCAGCAGGGCGCTCGGCGGGCCGTTGAGGTTGCGTGCACGGGTTGACCTCACGTACTCGCGGAAATGTTCCTCAAGCTCTGACCTTCTCGTGGTGGCACGCGACTCATCTTCGGGTTGACGCACGACCTCTTCATGACTTGGTGACGCAGCTCGTAGCGACCCCCAGGTGCCTGACGCTTCGAGCTTCGCGGCGCTTTAACTGTGAGCCCGCTCACCAACGCCAGATTCGCCACGCTTGTTGGACGCTGGAAGCGCAGCGCGAGACGTAGTATTTCGCGCACACCTTTTCGGAGAGGTGAAGACTGAGGCCGACGCCCGCGCCGTACTTTTCACCGATCCGTCGGCGGTAGGGTCCAGCACTGGCGATCGCTCGCAGCCTAGGTGGACGCCGACCCTCGCCATCTCGACGAATGAAGTCCGCCAGCCCTCGCACTTGATCGCGCCTCCGGCGCCGCACGCGATTCTCGGCCTCCCATGGAGCGCGATCGGCTCCACCTGGCTTCTGCAAGGCGGCGCGTGACTCCTGCTGCTGATGACTCCCGAGATACTTCGAGCATCGACCTCGCCACCGGTGGGAGCCGAAGCAATGTCTCCAGCCATGTACGGCGATGAGCGCCGCATACGGCACAGCTTTCGAAGCCGTGAGTAGCGAAGTCTTGCGCTCTGCGCAGAGACCCTCTACCCACGGTAAGTACACGACGCCGCACCTGAGTGCGCGCCCTTCCTCCCTCTCTCTCTCGACGACGAAGCGTACGCTCACCACCTTCGAGGTGGCCGAGATGTAGAGAAGCGATTTGCGCCCACGTAGTCGCAGTAGAGCAACGCAGCACCAAAGCGCCGCGCAAGGAGTTTGCTTTCGTGGAGTCGAGGGCTTGCCGGGCCTCGTCGGTACCCGTGAGAAGCGCCCGCGCTTCGCCAGGAGCCTGTGAGAGGGACGCTTCGCTCGAGCCGGCTAGCGGAAAATCTGTACTTAGCGCCGCGCGCGCGCGCTCGCGTCGCAGACGCATTTGACGCTCTCTAATCGCTCCCATGCTCGTGATGGCGGCGATTTTCCTGGTTGGCCCGATGCCGCGCTTCCCAGACGGCGCTAGCCGCAGCAACTTCTTTCTCGCTGGACCCCCGTAAAACGCATTTTTCTCGGGTTGAGCTTGACCCCGTATTTCCTGAGTTTGGCGTAAGACCCTTTCGAGATCCGGACGAAGCTCTTCGAAGCTGCTGCTTTTGACGACGATGCTCACCACGTGACGTAAGCTTCTTGCTAAGCTTCCCCAGGAGCTCTTTGAAGACTTTCGCGATACCCCTTTGGAAGGTGGCGCCGCGTTCTTCAAACCGGCGGCATCGTCACGCAATCGAGAATGTCGCCAAACGAGTGATGAAGGAGGTGGCGAGCTGATCGAGCTCGCTCATCGCTATCCGGTGGTAGCCGAGTAAAGCGCCGAGAAAACGAGAGGGTTTCGCACCGGAGGTGGAGTCAATGATTTGGTCGATCTTGGCGGCAAAGGAAAACTGATCCTTTTCCTGGGCATGCCTTCGTTGAGACCCGTAACAATCAGCACACATTCTCCATTTCCCATTCTTCTTCTTGACTAGTACGGTGGTTGGCCATCCACTCCTGATGATACACCTCCTCGATAAACCCTTCGCGCTAAGAGTTTATCTATCTCCTGCTGACATTACGCCGATCGGGCCATCAAACGCCTCGAGCCTTCGCTTCACCGGCCGAGAACTGGCTTAATGTTCAAGGAGTGCTCGCGACTTCCTCGGTATGCCCGGGCAAGTTCGAGGCTCCACGCAAACATCGCCGAGGCTCATGCGGAGGAAGAGTCGACGCAGCCTACGTCTTCCTGACAGGAGAGAGAGCCTACCTCCTGCGCTCGTAGTGGCGCGCCATCACTATCGACCTCTATCTCAGCCAAGACGCCCTTTCGGCGCTCGGGAAGTGCCTTACGCGCCTTCATGAGCCCACCGGATGGGCCTCGACATCTCCCCGCGTCGCGAGGCCATCGCGCGTAGCCTCGTGCCCGCAGAGTTTCCTCTCATGAGCTCCAGGGTGTCCTCCCGCGACCGCCGTGCCGCCATCCTCGCTGGAAGCATCCGCCGATTCTCGTCGCAGTATCGGCAAGGTGATCGGGACGCAAGCAGTTCTCGCCATCCGACCCGCGTGCTCGAAGGTGGAGTCGACGGTGATGACCCCTTGGGCCCCGATCTTAAGCTTGAGGTAGGTGCAGTTGGGGACGGCCATGAATTTCGCCAGCATAGCACGGCCGCCCAACAACAAGATGGCAGGCGTTTCTGAAGGGGAGCACCTCGAACGCGAGAGGCCCCTTCCTGAGTTGGTCCGGTGCCGGCTGGCGACGGGAGATCGACTCCGCCTCGAAGCGGATCATCTCGCTTCGCACTGCGCCGCGGATCGGGTCCTGCGAGAGGGATCGAAGGCGCTGCCTGCGATGCCAAGGGCCTCGAGTGCGTGGACGCAGAGGGAGGTTGAGGCAGCCGCGCCCATCCATCAACAATACCTTGCCGAGGCGCTGGTGCCGCATGATGGGATCGACGCATCGAGCGGTACCCTCGGGTACGGATGCTGCGCGGATGATCGGCTCGGCCGGTGCGTGATCGCCGAGCCCGGCTCACCTTGAGGTAAGGCAAGGCCGCGGCCTCTGGGTGAAGAGGACTGGCGGCACGCGTGAGCTTCCGGGTTTGCCGCTTGGGACTCTCAGAGTCTCGCCCCGCCGAAGACGACGCTGACGCGCGCCGGCGCGATAGACGCCGCCGCCGCTCGCCGCCTCGCCATAAAGCTCGCCGCCAGAGGCTCGCCGTCGCCTCGCGCGCGCTTCAGCGCAGGCCTATCACGCAAGCTTCTTCGTGAGCCGACATGCCTTTCTTCATCTTGTGCGTTTGACGCGACCTCGATGTGGGCACGGGCCTCGAGCATCTTGCAGCGCTCCTTGCGGGCGTAAGCCTTTTCCCCTTCATCGCGTCCCGCGCTAGACCGCTGGCGACGACAAACTCGCCGCCGCAGCCACGCGCTGTGCTCTTCTTGTTCTTCCTCTTGCGGGTGGGAGCTGGACCTCGCCTCCCGCCGCCCTCGCCGTCGCTCGCGGGCTTTGCCCTGCCCGCGGACGGGCGATTCCACAGGTCCTCTCTCTCTGCCGCGTTGTCCCGGCGTGGCGAGGTCGCAGTGAGCTCCTTCACCTGACCTACTAGGCTTCTCGACGCCGAAGCTCACGATGAGACTCCCTCGCAAGTGGTGCCGGGGTTGCAACGCAGCTGATGATCCTCGAGCCCGAGGCCTCGGAGAGGTTGTTGCGTAGTTTGGAGAAGCTACCGATGAAGTCACAAGAGGTTCTCCCCTTCTTCGCTTGATCCCCGAGATCCTGTGTCGTGCTTGGCTCGCGTAGGTGCCCCGAAGTTGCCGACGAAGACGCCTCGCAAATCCTCCCGGGGCCATGATGGTGCCCTTCATGTGTGTGCTCGAAAGCCAAGAACGTGGCCGACCTGCAAGATAGAGGGCAAAAAGGCGATGATGAAGTGAACGCTGCCGCCGCCCATTGACAACCGAGGCGTAGTCTTCGAGCCGTGGCGGGGTCGGTCTCCCTCGCTGTATCACCGAGGTTCTGAGCCCTAAACGAAGGGAAGGGAGCTGCCGTAGTATGCGCGAGCCGAAAAGCCCCGCCTCCTCAGCCGAGCTTGAGCGCCCGCGATCTCGCCCGGGAGACGACCGCTGGCGCGCCCGCCGCGGTCGCGCCCTTGTCCTCTGCCGCCGTGGCCATGACGCCTCCTCGCGGGCGCATTGTCAGACGGCGGGCCGTCGCAGTCGCCGCGGCTGCTTGTCGCCGCCCCCCGGGGCGCTTCAGACGCTGGGCGGCTCGCTTCCGCCGCGTTGATGGTAGGCAGCGCGGCGCCGCGCGGTCTCGCCGATCCGGCCGCGCTGCGGACCTTCTTCGATGAGAGGGAGGCCTGCGGTTTTCCCGGTCGCATTTCTGCAAGGGCGACGAGCTTTGCCACTGCTGTGGCCGCCGCCTCTCGCCGTACGAGCTTCGGATCTCCGCCGTGCGCTCGGCGCGCGCGGGGCTCGCTCGGGATCGCAGCTTGCGCAGGCAACGCGGCGCGCCGCAAAGCCTCGAGGCTCTCCGACACCGGGCGGGAGTCGCCGCTAAGATCGCTGTCGCAGCTGATACGCACGACGCCTTCGCTGGCTCAAGCCCGCGCCTTGGAGGCGCGTGCGCCTCTGCTCGCCAGGAGGGCCTCAAGCGCTCGAAAGCCGCGCTACTTCGAAGCCGCTGAAGCTCCTCCGGGCCGCCTTGACGTGATCGACGCGCGGGCCACGCTTGGCGCCGCGCATGGAGTCTCCGCGCGGCGCCTGAGTCAGCCGAGGAATGGCCGCCGGCCCCGCCGGGCGTGGCATTACGCACACCGACGTGCAGGGTCGTGCAGCTCGCGGAGGCTCATCCCATCGGTGGGCGCAGCTCGAGCTTCATGGACGACGCCTTCCCGGGGTCATACGC
Organism: Hyparrhenia diplandra; assembly: GCA_015847255.1. Classification (NCBI taxonomy): domain Eukaryota; kingdom Viridiplantae; phylum Streptophyta; class Magnoliopsida; order Poales; family Poaceae; genus Hyparrhenia; species Hyparrhenia diplandra. Next base: position 779 of record JADLZK010012659.1, on the reverse strand, counting down.
GTAAAGAGTGAGACCCTACCGCCGCAGCACACCCGGCGCATGCCGCCGCGGAATCTTCCACTCACCGCCGCAAGCTTTTCGCCGGCAAGGAAAGCCGAGTGACGACGCCAAGGAGGGAGAAGGCGTACATCAAGCGAACGTGAGCTCGGGCAGAGAGTGCTCGGCAGGATGCTCGTGAGGAGGTCCTTGATCGTGGCGGCGAAGCGATCCGCCGCCAAGGCTGGACGAGCATGCGGGCTTGACGGAGTCCTCGCCTATGCTCAGCGGAGGATGGAATCGGGGCGTGTCGCGGAGGCGCTTCGAGAATGCCTCACGCCGCATCGGGCGTGCGGGCACGCGCGAGGTGACTTCGCTTATCGTACGGCCGGTGAAGCTCGGCGCGCCGGCGCCGCAACACGGCCGCCCCGGCCGGGCGCAGAGACGACGTAAGAAGCCATCGGAGTGGAAGATCGCCGCGACTAGCCGCGCCTGCCGCGCGCTAACTCAGCCGCGGGTCTACTACCACCGCCACGCGTTAATGGTGGCTGCCGCGCTCGAATGGCCTCAGCCCGAGACATACGACAGCTGTGATTTATACGGTCGGGCAAAGCGGGCCTAGTCCAAGCAGGTGTTCACTATCCGAAGCTCAAATGCTCGTGCACCTCGGGTGGCACAAGCTTTTAGCGCGTAGAGAGAGCCGCCCGCCTTGCGACGATTGAGGCAAGTGCCAATACGAGAGGAGGATGCAAGCAGAAGAGCCAGTGCGTTCTTCTTCCTTCTTTCTTGCCTCTGCAACCAAG